>JAGSMR010000085.1:2360000-2570000 GCA_029286605.1 Sericinus montela | reverse complement strand
ATATCGTTGGCTTAGTCATTAAAACGGTGACGGGCTAACTACCTGTCCCGTTATCACAAAAAATGTCATCGGTGGAAGGTGAGTCGAAAAGACTTAATTGTCTAGATCTCTGTCTACCTATGTATTGGGAATGGCGTGAAAATATTTTTTTTTTCATTATCCTACTATTAGGACCCAATACAGATACCTCTTAGTCAAGCGATGGTATCAGAACTAAATTGTATTCGCGATTTCAAAAACATTTTCAAACTGAATTTCAGTATGAAAAGCTTAAAACTATCTAAATAATATTTCTCCCCGTCCCGAAGCTCTAAATGCCTTTTATACAGAGCTTTGGTTATGACAACTAAAAGAATGTCGCAGGACGTTCAAATCCAGTTAGACATAATAAAAAATTATTGCAGAATGTTAAAAATGGCTGTAGTGTGAAAATAAAATATATTTTTTTTTAATATTCATCCCACTATAGCTGTTTTGATTTTTACCGCATTTTCCATGTCTCTTGGTTACTGCTCTCTGTTTTATTTTATTGATATTTTTTAGCTGGTTTGGCATAGAATTAAAGCAGAAGAGAACGTATAATAATTAATAAAAATACTCTTATTGGCTCCAACTACGAATTTGTCCTCACGCTATTCCTCATAACTGAGGTAAATAGACAACTTGACAATAAAATCCTTTTGACCAACCTTACACCGAAGCTTATTTGGGACAACGTGTCAGAGGGAAAACAACGGATATGCAAGAGAAATTAAATAATTAAAGGTGTGAGTAAATGTTAGAGTTAGTAGATTTAGTGCACGCATCTGTGGGGGAGGGTGGTGCTCCTCTTCACTTCAGACCTAATAACATATTATACAATGTTTAATGTTTAAAATAGTTTTATCATAAAATAACTGTAATAAATCAATCTTCTAGCAAACAACAAACATTAGAGCCAATCTTTTCTAGACTAAGATTCATCAAGTTGTTTACCGAGACAGCAGCAAAGACAAAATACTTGCGCTAGTGCCTTATAGATTGAAATGAAAGGGAGGTTTGATTCGGTACAGTAATTGAATAAAAAATATCGGGTTGCACTCCAGGAGTGCCGGGAGAGAAAACTTATTTTGGCGCGTTAGACATTTTTTTGATGGGGTTGTTGGATTATGAATTGCACTTTATTTATGAAATGTATTTTATTAATTATTAAAAACTTAAAAATACATTTAATATTCTTTTATGAATCATCGTTAATAATTTCGACAACTCCTCATGATACCATCATTATCATTAAAATTATATAAAATTAAATTATATATAATATAATCTAAAATAGAAACTATAGCTTCATATAGCTAAAATAGGAAATAAATACTAAAGTGAAATAGCTAAGCATCAATTTCGATTCTACGAGGTATACTAATTCTCTAGTTCAGAGGTCTAGACAATGGAGTTCTGTCGTCCCACCTTCCACCCTTTTAGGACAAATTCACAGGTGGCGGATGTTGCCATCCAAGCCAACGATATAAGTCGTACATAAGTTTTTAAAAAACACATTGGTACGAGGCTACCACCTGGGGACAGAGCTGGGGTCTTTTGAATCGAATGCCAATCACCCAACCACTAGGCTATCGTGATTTGATACCTGACCAGATACCTCATTCCTGACGACGCTGCCCTTATACGGTCTGCTACATTTTGGTCTGGTATATTAGAGAGCATATCACAGTGTAATAAAATTTTCGAAAAACAAGAAACGAAAATTCGGAAGACCAATGACAGGCAGCAGTCTATGGTGCATGGTGTCTGGCCATCTGCCACTTGCCGCCAAGTGTGGTGATTGTGTCAAGATGTTTCTTACTGGAGAGACCCATGTCCTGCAGAGGACATTTACATGCATTACGATGATATGCCATATTTCGATTGCTATGATATTTTTTTCTTAGTCCTTAGACGCTTCTTATGACACCTAAAAGAAAAAGATCTTCGTGGTCGAGTGGCTTATACACAGGTTTTCACCGCGTCGCCAATTTTGAGAATTCGCTAGATTCGAACACCGAACAATTCTGGTAGGTCTCAATGTAAAAAACCTAAATGTCTTTTATTTTTTGTGGTGTATATGTGTCTACAGCTACCTACAAAAAAGCGATATTTTTGCATGGAAACTCTACCTTAGTAGTATTGAGTATTGAAAGTCATGTCCTTTCAATCACTATACTTTGCCTGCCTAGAAACTAATGTTTTAGGAAAAGTACTATTATAGATATTTGTTTAGGTAGCAACTAGTTCGCCGGACCTTAGAAGTTTGAAATATTAATTACTTCCTAGAGGAGTGAATGAGTTTTATAATTAAAAATGAAGTTTTCAGTGTACATTGTGGTAGCCCTTAGGCAAGGTTATAACAAACGTTCAATATCACTACACGAGTAATTCAAATACGAATATAAATACAACAAAGCAAATGAAAAACTGAACAGATAATACACAATATTCATATTTATGAAATGTTACTTTCATTTCAACTATGTTAAATTTTTCACGCAATTCCTATTACTGGGGCAGACAGTCCAGACTATTTAGCCGTTTTGACCCTCCTCTCACCGAAATCATTTTTTGAGGCAAAGTGACGAGAAGTGTGCCTGTCGCCGTCCTTCTGTCCAAGCCAACGATTTAAATCATACATAACTTTAAAAGAATCCCATTGGCCTCCCACCTGGGAATCGAATACATTACAAGCGCAACTCGACATACAGCTCTACCTAAACAAATACGCTTTACATTAAACTTTTAAATCTACGCCCGGAATGAAACACGAAGAATACTGAACGGTGGTAAAATATGTGAATGCGAAATAAATATTTAAAAATATTCAAATGTCCGGCTCAGCGTTCAATTAAATATGCGTTTTATAAAGTTTAATCCGAACCAAATCTGTTTCCCTTGTTATAAGTTACAAATGGCCCGATTTAATTCGCCATTTTGTTCTATTTGTAAAAGCTCGAATGTAAATTAGGTGTAGTAGAGACATCTATGAGTGGCAAGAGGTTCTTTCTTTCTACCATTAAGAACTACTATTCAGAACTATTATTAGATCCCAAAGATCCCAGAGATCAAAAATAGTGAAGGTAGTCTTTATGGTATTATCAAAGGTTTCTTATTACAGGTTGGTTATTACTTCTATTTAAACGTACTATAAAGGCGAAACCGGTCAAGTATTTTAAAATAAATAAATGTGGAATAAGTAAAAGTGAGTGAAGTTGTTTCGTTATCTTTATATACATATATAATTCTTCGTTATGAATTTTTGTGATCGAACTTCTCCTTTTTTTAAACTGATTTTGATGGAGTTTTTGTGTGTGTTAAAGTGGATTCGTGAATGATTTAGATTCACATTTGAAGTCAGTAGGTGGCGCTGCAAACAGGTTCTAAGGAACTCTCCGAACTACGTCTGCCGAGCCCGCTTACTCATGTACATATGATTTAACTTTACGCATTCTCAATACCGGGGTAGTCAGACACCTAGACAATTTTGTCCTTTCATCGGAGCTTGTTTGGGACAACTTGACAGGTGGTAGCCGGACCGATGTCCCAGCGCCAAAGGCAATCATAAAATCTTACTTAAGTTTCGAAAATAAACGCGTTGTTACTCTTTATTATACGAGATAAAACGCGTGGCCTTATTGCCTTAGCAAATATCTAACTATGTAACACGAATTTAATTCTATATTTAAGTAGGCTTTAAGTGAAACAAAAAAACAACTAAATTATGTTATGATTATTTATAATACTTATTAACAGCAATAATCATACATCCTTACTCCTATTGGCAAATTACCAAACGCTAGCTGCATTTCCACGTTGCGTGGTTAGAAGTAAAATTAAACTTTTTTTTATTTATACATTACGACCTGAGCGGCTATATTCGGGTAGCAGAGCATACACGCCAACATATTTTTTCCATCTCAATGATGTAGCAGCTTTTTTTTTATTTTTATTTTTTTTGAGCTGTATGTAGCAGCTTGTTGGTTCGAACATATGAGTTATATTGAAATGTAACATGTTATAATCATCCACATAGTTCAATCAGTAAGTACAAACTCCTGATGAAACCTAAACCTTCCTTATCAAACCTTTCCTAAATCACTCCGTCCATTGGTGATAACCGTATGAAAATCCGTTCAGTATTTTATGAGTTTATCGCATTCAGACAGACAAACGAGGTGGGGAACTTTGTAACTTATATATAGTGATTATATGAAGTGAGGTTGAGTGCCTCGGTGTTTGCCCATACACACACCATATTATATCCAATTATTTTATTGGACATGACAGCTGTCTGTGTAATAAAAAGTCATTGCCAAGGTTTATTACCATGTAGCAATTGCATATGTATATTCTTTATATGATACTTTCTATGTAATAACGAATTTATAGGCACGATATACCGTCACAGTTACGAATAATATAGAGACGATAGCCGAGTGGTTGGGTGGTTGGAATTTGAGTGGAAGAGGGAGGCAGGCACGTACCAATGGGTTATACAGAAACTTATGTACGACATCGTAGGCTTGGTGATAAAGACGGCGACGGGCTCACCACCACCAAAAATGGCTTCGGTGTAAGGGGTATTGAAAGGACTTAATTGTCTATTCCTCTGTCTGCCCCTGTACTGGCAATGGTGTGAAGATATTTTTTTTATTTATAACCGTCAAAGTTGTATATTATTTAGAATTTTATCTATTAATCTACAATGTTATTGTAACTATATATTACCGGACAGCAATTCCGCTCGAAAATTGTCGTAGGATTTTATTAAATGTCGTGGTGTCTCGTAATAAGATTTAGAGTCGTCCAACGTATATAGATCTTTGAAAGAAGACAGAGATAATAATTGAAGTAAAAGGATTTCTAGACAGACTTTAAATACCAGAAACTACAGCAGTCCTAATTGACGATTGTCAATATTAACTATTTCTTACCAGATAGAAGGACGCATTTGTGATCTAATAATCCTTATTACTGGCACTACCACAATCCCATTTCCTGTAAACATATCCATCTCCATTATGGTTCCCGCATGGCAAAAGCCTAAAGAAATATCTTATGTCATTTAAAATATATCTTTACACCATTCCCAATACCGGGGTAGACAGAGGTCTCGACTAATAAATCTTTTCGACACACCTTCCACCGAAGACATTTTCTTGAGACAACGTGACAGGTGGTGAGCCCGTCTCCGTCTTTTGTCCAAGCCAACGATATAAATCGTACATAAGTCTTGAAAAAACCCACTGGTACGAGCTTTGGGGATCGAACTCGGGTCTCGTGACTCGAATTGCGATTACCCAACAACTCGGCTATCATGACAATACACGTAACCTGTTATTAAGACACCTATTCTTATTTTCTTTAGTTTTTCAACACGTATAATTATTTATAATGACCTCAGAGATATACTGACAGTAAAAATATACACTCACTATAACCCGCGGTATCATTTTATTTCGTTTCCCATGGGTGCGTCGGTCGTACGAGGCCTCTTGTATGTCACGCGAAATACAATAAAAGTTGTACAATGGCACATTCCAGAACAAATTGTTTTATAACCTTACCCATTGAATAAACGAGTCTTCGTAATGAAGGTAAGATGTTTATTTAAAGTACTTTAACTTTAGATATCATACCATACTGTATAATACTGTATGGTATGAGTGTAAGAATATGTGGTATATTTCCCCTTTTTTATACTTTTATACTATCTAGATATATGTAGATATATAAATATATACATTTTACAGTATTATACGTAATACACATTATACTGTTTCCGTATTTAAAGTAGGGAAAAATCTGTGCTACCCATTTCACATATTTTTCACTACTTTCCAAAAGGTTTTCAACAATATCAGAGAAATTGATAGAGATTAAAGCTATGAAACGTCTGCCGCTATGCATCATTGTGGGTTAGCAGACTTTTCGAATCCTCATAACAAAATGTATTTTGGATATTAATTCTCCAAATTGCCGTTAGTCCTCAAGGATGACAACGCATCCTGCATCCGGCTGTTAATATCGACTATACATACATACATACATACATACATTCATTCATACATTCATATCGGCCTGTTAAAGTCCACTGCAGGACATAGGCCTCTCCCATAGTTAGGATTTGCCATAACCGCCACGCATGGAAAGCAGATTGGCGATCATAGTACCAGACCACTTGCACCTCAGCCGCTGCTGCCCATCTTCGGTCTGATTATTTTGATCTGATATTTTTAGAGATGGTTATCCCACCATTTACCGGTTGCCGTAACTATATACAAGGTTGTTTCCCGTAGACGCCTCCTACGACATTCTAGGGAACAATGGGAGTGATAATATTCTTACGCCGTTACCACTCGTGGGAATATTGACCATAAAGTTGAACTATTAGATCGTTTTTGATCTCTATTGAATGAAAAAAGTTTGTAAAATTGAAGTATTAAACGAAACTCAGTCCGCAATTTAAAAGCGCGCAAGTCCGATTAAACTATACTATAAATTAACAAATTAATTGTTTTATAACCTTACCCATTGAATAAACGAGTCTTCGTAATGAAGGTAAGATGTTTATTTAAAGTACTTTTAACTTTAGATATCATACCATACTGTATAATACTGTATGGTATGAGTGTAAGAATATGTGGTATATTTCCCCTTTTTTATACTTTTATACTATCTAGATATATGTAGATATATAAATATATACATTTTACAGTATTATTCGTAATAGTCATTATACTGTTTCCGTATTTAAAGTAGGGATAAATCTGTGCTACCCATTTTACAGATTTTTCACTACTTTCCAAAAGTTTTTCAACAAATATCGAAGAAATTGATAGAGATTAAAGCTGTGAAAAGTCCGCCGCTATGGGTCATTGTGGGTTGACAGAATTTTCGAATCCTCATAACAAAATGTATTTTGGATATTAATTCTCCAAATTGCCGTTAGTCCTCAGGGATGACAACGCATCCTACATCCGGCTGTTAATATTGACTATACTGTATGTACATACATTCATTCATACATTCATATCGGCCTATTAAAGTCCACTGCAGGCCATAGGCCTCTCCCATAGTTAGGATTTGCCATAACCGCCACGCATGGAAAGCAGATTGGCGATCATAGTACCAGACCACTTGCACCTCAGCCGCTGCTGCCCATCTTCGGTCTGATTATTTTGGTCTGATATTTTTAGAGATGGTTATCCCACCATTTACCGGTTGCCGTAACGATATACAAGGTTGTTTCCCTTAGTCGCCTCCTACGACATTCTAGGGAAGAAAGGGAGTGATAATATTCTTACGCCGTTACCACTCGGGGGAATATTGACCATAAAGTTGAACTTTTAGATCGTTTTTGATCTCTATGGAATGAAAAAAGTTAGTAAAATTGAAGTATTAAACGAAACTCAGTCCGCAATTTAAAAGCGCGCAAGTCCGATTAAACTATACTATAAGTTAACAAATTAATTGTTTTATAAATAAATTAAATAAATATCTTCACGCAATTCCCAATCCAAAGAGGTAAAAAGAGGTCTAATTTAGTCAATTAAGTCGGAAGGACAACGTGACAGGTGGTGAGCGCGTTGCCTCCGTCTTTAGGTCCAAACCAACGATATGAATCGTACATAGGTTTTGTAAAAACCCATTGGTACGGGCCTGCCACCTGGGATGGACCTCTTGAACACCCGGGGTTCGATCGATATGTAGGTCATCACTCCATCTTGTCATGTGTCGGCCTACACTGCGTTCGAATGACGTCCAATACGGGGCTGCCCCTGGAGAGGCTTTCTTCCCCAAAGTTAGTAATATACATAAATAAATACAAACGTAGATAAAAACATACGTAGATAGGAACAACACCATATACATCGGTCTGATCTTAAAATAAGCAGCTTAAACACTTGTATTATTAAATCAGAAACAATGAAGTTACCACAAACACCTAGACGCGACAAAAATGTGTCTTCTACATTGACTCGACCGGGAATCGAACCCTGGATCTGAGAGCTGGCGACACCATGAAAACCGGTTTGCACGCCACTCGTCCACGGAGGTCGTCAAATAAATATGAATGTATTATATTAATAATTTTAGTGTTATTTTTACATTCGTTTGGGAAGTTCTTTTAATGACCTTTTTTGGTCTAGAATCCACTGAAAATATCATTAAAGCACCGAACAGAAATCTATACCATATATTCATGCTTACTCCAATACTGGGTTTGACAGAGATCTGGACAATTAAGTTCTTTGGCAACTTAACAGGCAGATATATCATTCATGACTCGAATAGAAACATACACAAATATTTGCCCCAAGCGTTTTTCAAACCTGCAACCCTAAGCTTCGGAGACACAGTCACTACCAACAGAGCTATCGTCGGGTATCGTCAGACATTTCAATATTTCAACGAATAAGCATACATTCGGTTTTAATGTATACACACATAACGGCCTATTATAGTCCACTGCAGGACACAGGCCTCTCCCATAAGGAGGATTTGCCGTATCCCCATGCTTGGCAAGCTGATTGGCGATCGCAGTATCAGACACCTCGCACCTTAGACGCTGCTGCCCATTTTCGGTATGATTATTTTGGTCTCATATTTTTAGAGATGGTTATACCGCCATCTATCGGTTGCCACAACAATGTTCAATGTCAATCTTATTCACCCCTTACGACGCCCACGGGAAGAAAGGGAGTGGCGATATTCTTACGCCGTTAATACGCGGACTGTATTTTTGTGCTTGTATTTTTAATTTATACTGAAAACAATTTTGTTTAAATCGCCTAAATTTTGAAATTAGCCGTGGGTCATTAGCGTTTGAATGATTACGAGCCGGACTCCTGTCGGCTGCACGCCGCGTTTAGTGCGTGGGTTGTTAAATTGATTCATTGTAAATACATACATAGATAGGGGCAACATCACATAGATTGCTCTGGTCCTGAAGTAAGTAGCTAAAGCACGCGTGTTATGGAATCTGAAACAACGAAGTGACGACAAACTTTTTCATTCAGACTCGAGACAAAGAGAGTGTTTTTTTTTTTCATTGAACCCCGTCTGGGAATCGAACCCGACCTCACAGTTGGCGATACCACGAAAACCGCTGTGAAAGCCACTCTTCCACGGAGGTCGTCAAATAAATATGAATGTATTATATTAATAATTTTAGTGTTATTTTACATTCGTTTGGGAAGTTCTTTTAATGACCTTTTTGGTCTAGAATCCACTGAAAATATCATTAAAGCACCGAACAGAAATCTATACCATATATTCATGCTTACTCCAATACTGGGTTTGACAGAGATCTGGACAATTAAGTTCTTGGCAACTTAACAGGCAGATATATCATTCATGACTCGAATAGAAACATACACAAATATTTGCCCCAAGCGTTTTTCAAACCTGCAACCCTAAGCTTCGGAGACACAGTCACTACCAACAGAGCTATCGTCGGGTATCGTCAGACATTTCAATATTTCAACGAATAAGCATACATTCGGTTTTAATGTATACACATAACGGCCTATTATAGTCCACTGCAGGACACAGGCCTCCCATAAGGAGGATTTGCCGTATCCCCATGCTTGGCAAGCTGATTGGCGATCGCAGTATCAGACACCTCGCACCTTAGACGCTGCTGCCCATTTTCGGTATGATTATTTTGGTCTCATATTTTTAGAGATGGTTATACCGCCATCTATCGGTTGCCACAACAATGTTCAATGTCAATCTTATTCACCCCTTACGACGCCCACGGAAGAAAGGGAGTGGCGATATTCTTACGCCGTTACTACGCGGACTGTATTTTGTGCTTGTATTTTTAATTTATACTGAAAACAATTTTGTTTAAATCGCCTAAATTTTGAAATTAGCCGTGGGTCATTAGCGTTTGAATGATTACGAGCCGGACTCCTGTCGGCTGCACGCCGCGTTTAGTGCGTGGGTTGTTAAATTGATTCATTGTAAATACATACATAGATAGGGGCAACATCACATAGATTGCTCTGGTCCTGAAGTAAGTAGCTAAAGCACGCGTGTTATGGAATCTGAAACAACGAAGTGACGACAAACTTTTTCATTCAGACTCGAGACAAAGAGAGTGTTTTTTTTTTTTCATTGAACCCCGTCTGGGAATCGAACCCGGGACCTCACAGTTGGCGATACCACGAAAACCGCTGTGAAAGCCACTCTTCCACGGAGGTCGTCAAATAAATATGAATGTATTATATTAATAATTTTAGTGTTATTTTTACATTCGTTTGGGAAGTTCTTTTAATGACCTTTTTTGGTCTAGAATCCACTGAAAATATCATTAAAGCACCGAACAGAAATCTATACCATATATTCATGCTTACTCCAATACTGGGTTTGACAGAGATCTGGACAATTAAGTTCTTTGGCAACTTAACAGGCAGATATATCATTCATGACTCGAATAGAAACATACACAAATATTTGCCCCAAGCGTTTTTCAAACCTGCAACCCTAAGCTTCGGAGACACAGTCACTACCAACAGAGCTATCGTCGGGTATCGTCAGACATTTCAATATTTCAACGAATAAGCATACATTCGGTTTTAATGTATACACACATAACGGCCTATTATAGTCCACTGCAGGACACAGGCCTCTCCCATAAGGAGGATTTGCCGTATCCCCATGCTTGGCAAGCTGATTGGCGATCGCAGTATCAGACACCTCGCACCTTAGACGCTGCTGCCCATTTTCGGTATGATTATTTTGGTCTCATATTTTTAGAGATGGTTATACCGCCATCTATCGGTTGCCACAACAATGTTCAATGTCAATCTTATTCACCCTTACGACGCCCACGGGAAGAAAGGAGTGGCGATATTCTTACGCCGTTACTACGCGGACTGTATTTTTGTGCTTGTATTTTTAATTTATACTGAAAACAATTTTGTTTAAATCGCATAAATTTTTAAATTAGCCGTAGGTCATTAGCGTTTGAATGATTACGAGCCGGACTCCTGTCGGCTACACGCCGCGTTTTGTGCGTGGGTTGTTAAATTGATTCAAATGTAGATACATACATAGATAGGGACAGCATCACATAGATTGCTCTGGTCCTAAAGTAAGTAGCTAAAGCACGTGTGTTATGAAATCTGAAACAACGAAGTGACGACAAACATTTCATCCAGATTCGAGACAAAGAAAAAGTGTTTTTTTCTTATCGAACCCATGACCGCACAGTTGGCGATATCACGAAAACCGTGTGAACGCCATTCGTCCACGGAGGTCGCCAAATAAATATGAATGTCATAAATATGAATAATTTTAGTGTTATTTTTACATTCGTTTGGGAAGTTCTTTTAATGACCTTTTTTGGTCTAGAATCCACTGAAAATATCATTAAAGCACCGAATAGAAATCTGTACCATATATTCATGCATGCTCCATTACTGGGTTAGACAGAGATCTGGACAACTAAGTTCTTTGGCAACTTGACAGGCAGATATATCATTCATGACTCGAATAGAAACATGTTTCAAACCGGCTACCTTAAGCTTCGGTGACACAGTCACTGCCAACTAAGCTATAGTCGGATATCGTCAGACTTTAAATGTTTCAACGAAATCGGCATTCATTCGGTTTTAATTTATACACACATAACGGCCTATTATAGTCCACTGCAGGACACAGGCCTCCCATAAGGAGGATTTGCCGTATCCCCATGCTTGGCAAGCTGATTGGCGATCGCAGTATCAGACACCTCGCACCTTAGACGCTGCTGCCCATTTTCGGTATGATTATTTTTGGTCTCATATTTTTAGAGATGGTTATACCGCCATCTATCGGTTGCCACAACAATGTTCAATGTCAATCTTATTCACCCCTTACGACGCCCACGGGAAGAAAGGAGTGGCGATATTCTTACGCCGTTACTGCGCGGACTGTATTTTGTGCTTGTATTTTTAATTTATACTGAAAACAATTTTGTTTAAATCGCATAAATTTTGAAATTAGCCGTGGGTCATTAGCGTTTGAATGATTACGAGCCGGACTCCTGTCGGCTGCACGCCGCGTTTAGTGCGTGGGTTGTTAAATTGATTCATTGTAAATACATACATAGATAGGGGCAACATCACATAGATTGCTCTGGTCCTGAAGTAAGTAGCTAAAGCACGCGTGTTATGGAATCTGAAACAACGAAGTGACGACAAACTTTTTCATTCAGACTCGAGACAAAGAGAGTGTTTTTTTTTTTCATTGAACCCCGTCTGGGAATCGAACCCGGGACCTCACAGTTGGCGATACCACGAAAACCGCTGTGAAAGCCACTCTTCCACGGAGGTCGTCACATGTATTTGAAAATGTGTATCATTGTGCACCTTTCACGCATTATACCTAGAAAGCCGGCGAGTACAGATCGCTAAGTGTTTCCATCATTACATACCTCTTTCGCCTCTATTAAACTCAACATTATTGTCACGTAGGCCACGCGAGAGAGTATACGGACAGTTGGTTTGTCAGGTACAAACATATTGTCGAGTTAGTGAAGGTGAATCAATGTATTAATCCCTACAATTGGGATGAAATTTTTTATGGAATTTTAAAGCATTTAAGTAATGTCGGGCTTCCTAATTTAATTTTTAATTAAGTTAATGAGAAATTAAAAAATCAAGTAAAACATTTTAATAAAAAAAGTCTTACATGCTTTAAAATATAGGTGTAGATGGCGTTATCGTATTGAAGTCTCTTACGCAAAAGTTACGGATTTTAGGGTTGGAAATTCCTGGCAAATATCGCCCACGCTCTAAGAAGTGGCAGTAAAAAGAGAGGTTTATTATTTTAACTGATGCAGTAGGACACGGTGGCTCGCAGATATGAGCGGTACGGCAGAAGTCACGAGTTCGAATCCCACACGAGTTTATTGATTTTTCATTTTTCATATTATTATAATTTTATATCTAGGATAGTTTTAGGGCTCGTTAAACGTTACTAAAAGAAACTGTTCTGTCTTTTTTCTTTCTTTACCTTCACGCACTTTCCAATGGTGAGGTAGTTGTAGTCGTAGAGACAATTAAGTGTTTTCGATTTATATTTCACTGGAATTTATTCAGATTTTAGAGCCTGTCACCGTTTTAGCGTCCAAGACAATTTTTCCAAGACAATACAATTCTGACTAAAGTTAAAAATACTAATTGGTACGAACTTTCCTGCCTAATCTAAAACCTAATCACTCAGCTATCGTGTTCATGTTCATATTTTTACATATATTTTGTATATTTATTATCTAATAATAAAACTTTATAATTATAAACGCAAATTAACGCCTGACTCTATTAACTACAGTAATAATAATATTTTATTGCATGGTACCTACAGATGTCACATCTGTCATTCATCATTGAAAGCAAGAATGTTTTTCAAGACAAATTAATAGCAAACAAAATTTAATTAAATAAAGAATATGTACAGTATTATATTTATTTATTTTTATTTTTCCAAACTCAACAAAAATAGTAACTACTAATGTGTGCACTTATTCTACTGGATGCCCCACCACCACTACACAGGCACTACCCTACACTCGATGCCAGTAATGAAAATTACGCGACACGTGTTTCGCCTTTAAACATGGATATTGCATGCGGAATCATGGAATTTAATCTAATAATAAAAACTTTATAATTATAAACGCAAATTAACGCCTGGCTCTATTACTTATAGTAACAATAATATTTTATTGCATGGTACATACAGATGTCACATCTGTCATTCATCATTGAAAGCAAGCATGTTTTGCTTGACATATTAATTGCATGCAAAATTTAATTAAATATAGAATTTGTACAGTATTATGCATATTTATTTTTATTTTTCCAAACTCAACAAAAATAGTAACTACTAATGTGTGCACTTATTCTCCTGGATACCCCACCACGAACTACACAGGCACTACACTACACTCGATACCAATAATGAAAATTACGCGACACGTGTTTCACCTTTAAGCATATTGCATGCGGAATCATGCAATTTAATCTAATAATAAAACTTTATAATTATAAACGCAAATTAACGCCTGACTCTATTAACTACAGTAATAATAATATTTTATTGCATGGTACCTACAGATGTCACATCTGTCATTCATCATTGAAAGCAAGAATGTTTTTCAAGACAAATTAATAGCAAACAAAATTTAATTAAATAAAGAATATGTACAGTATTATATTTATTTATTTTTATTCTTTACTCCACCTTACAAAATGTAAACGAACAACGGGTTAACGTTAAGTTAGTGGGAAAACATTGAAGTGCGGTTTTAAAAAAAAGTGTGGTGTTATGGGACACCGGATAGGAACGAAGGTCTTTATTATAAAAATATAAAATTAAAGTACCATTCAAGGTATACCAAAGTCCGTTGATAAGGCATTTCTATTATTACAAACAGAAACAACGAAGATACCACAAAAAACCAGACAGAGAAAAAGGCTCTAGCTCGCCCGGGAACCAAACTCCGGACTTCTACATTAAGATCGTCAAATTCAGTATTCATACAAATATATACGGAAAAGTTACGATAGCCGAATGGTTGGGTGGTCGGAATTACGAGTCGAGAGACCCGAGTTCGATCCCCAGGTGGCAGGCTCGTACCAATGGATTTTTCACGAAACTTATATACGAATCATATCGTTGGCTTTGAGTAAATTAATTAGACAAAAAATATTTTACTTTTAATTAGTCACGATAGCCGAGTGGTTGGGTGGTCGGAATTTCGAGTCAATAGACCCGAGTTCGATCCCCAGTTGGTAGGCTCGTATTTATGGGTTTCTCAAAAAACTTATGTACGAATATCGTTAGCTTGGATATAAAGACGGCGACGGGCTCACCACCTGTCACGTTGACCCGAAAATATCTTCGGTGGAAGGTGGGTCGAAGGGACTTAATTGTCTAGACTCGACCTCTGTCTACCCCTGTATTGGAAAGTGCGTGAAGATATTTTTTTTTAAGTTCGAATTACATCGTTGGCTTGGACATTTAGACGGCGACGCAAAAAATGTATTCAGTGAAAGGTGGGTTGAAATGACTTTTTTATTTTTCCAAACTCAACAAAAATAGTAACTACTAATGTGTGCACTTATTCTCCTGGATACCCCACCACGAACTACACAGGCACTACACTACACTCGATACCAATAATGAAAATTACGCGACACGTGTTTCACCTTTAAGCATATTGCATGCGGAATCATGCAATTTAATCTAATAATAAAAACTTTATAATTATAAACGCAAATTAACGCCTGACTCTATTAACTACAGTAATAATAATATTTTATTGCATGGTACCTACAGATGTCACATCTGTCATTCATCATTGAAAGCAAGAATGTTTTTTCAAGACAAATTAATAGCAAACAAAATTTAATTAAATAAAGAATATGTACAGTATTATATTTATTTATTTTTATTTATCTATTTAATCTATGAAGTTTTTAACACTGTAAAAATTATTTTCATTTAAATATTGATCTAACATTATGTTAAATAATCTAAAATTTTACGTTTCGAAAGAACCAGGAATATTATTGTACATACGTGTGCACACATAGCTAAACATAGTAAACGGTCAGTTAATAACTGTATATAACCGGCGACGTAGTGTACACAGAACTTTATTAAACGCGGGGGACACTGGGGAGCTTAACAACCGGCGTTTTAATTCCAGCCGAGCCGCAGTAACCGCACAAGCAAGATGACGAGAAAATTAAAGCCGCAAAGCCGATTGGAACTGTTCAGCTTTTTCGGTCGGTTCGTTAAGTGCATTATAGTGTTTGTTTTACAGAAAAAGTATACACCCAACCACTCGGCTATCGTGACTTTTAATCTTATTGGCATTTCCCGTATTGCGATAGACTCAGCGCAGGTTGTTCTGGGGCCACGTGAGTGATGTTGAGCCTGTCGCCATCTCTACGTCCAAGACTTCTTCTAAGTTCTTTGAGCAACTCACTTACTCACAGGGTCATAAAAATGTTTCGCGGTCTACCTCGACCGAGTCTACTCTAAACTTTCCCTTCTTCTGGCACATGGTCTTCAAGAGGGAGGGTCGGTCTACCTTGGACTCTATTTTATTCAATTCCACAATTCTTTTTATTCTGATCAATCAAAATTTTCACTTCTTAGTTTTATTTAGTACACCTTTTAAAGTTTAGTAACTTTGAGCGTATTTATCTTCACGCATTTCCTAATTCAGAGATAGCCAGAGGTCTAGGCAAATTTGTCCTTTCAGCTAACATTTCACCGGATTTTATTTTGAGTCCACGTGACAGGTGGTGAGCCTTTCGCCGCCTTTATGTTGAAGCCAATGACATAAATCGTAGATAAGTTTTGAAAACAACTCAGTGGTACAAGTCTAACTCCTAGAAATCGAACTCCAGTCACTTGACTCGAATTCCGGCCTCCATATTTGATCTGAGCGTGTTAAAATTTGTTATACCTGAACACCTGAATACTAGATCAACTGCAAAACCATTATCAACGTTTAAAATATAATTGCAAGAGGGACTACGAACTTTAAGTAAGTGGGTTTTATTCACTTCTAATTATAAAGCCGCCAGTTAGCTCTACAAATAAGATAATAAATAAATAAATATCTTCACGCAATTCCCAATACAGGGGTAGACAGAGGTCTAGTATAGACAATTAAGTCCCTTCGACCCACCTTCCATCGAAGATATTTTCGGGACAACATGACAGGTGGTGAGCCCGTCACCGTCTTTATGTCCAAGCCAACGATGTAATTCGTACTTAATATAATTCGACCCGAGTTCGATGCCATGGTGGCAGGCTCGTACCAATGGGTGTTTTCAAAAACTTATGAACGAATCACAACCTCTCACGTTGTACCGAAAATATTTTCGGTGTGCTCAAGTATAGCAGTAGATATAGTTACGTAAAAATATATGCTATACTAACCTTACTCTAATTTAAGCTATAACAACAACTTAAAGTTAGAGTTAGATTAGTATAGCATATATTTTTTGTTATTTTGTATGTTACTTACTTTCTGTGGACTATTAGTATGAAATAAAATTATACTATTATTATTATAACAATAGCTATCGTGACTAATTAATTATCTACATCTGAAAATTTTATAATCGTAAACATTAGAAAATAGGAAATTATGTCGTAATCATGTAGTTCTTAAGCATTAAACTCCAGTGCGTCGGAGCTGACACACAAAATTTTTGTTATACTTGTTATTTTAAAAAGTCACGTTAGCCGAGTGGTTGGGTGGTCAGAATTTCGAAACCAGAGACCCGAATTCGATCCCCAGGTGGCAGGCTCGTACTAATGGGTTTTTCAAAAACTTGTGTACGAATTATATCGTTGGCAACGGGCTCACCGTTGTCCCGAAAATATCTTCGGTGGAAGGTGAGTCCAAGGGACTTAATTGTCTAGACTAGACCTCTGTCTACCCCTGTATTGGGAATTGCGTGAAGATAGTTATTTTTTATTTATTTACTTGTTATTTAAACTCTCAATTTGAATTATCACAATATAAACGTAGCAGTATTGCGACAATGTATATGTATAACACTGTATAGCAAACAATAGCATTCGAATTCACTGTAGTACGCCAATTCGAATTCCATTTGCTTTGTGCGTGTTAGCGTCAGAATAGTTGAATATACAAATAATCGTACTATTTACCAAATAAATAAATATATAGATTTCGACAACATCACATACATTGCTCTGATCCGAATGTAAGTAGCTAAAGCACTTTTATTATAGAATCGGAAACAACGAAAACACCAAAAAACCTATCCGGAGACAATGCAAAAATGTGGTTTTCTACATTGATCCGTCCGGGAATCGAACCCAGGTCTCAGAGCTGAGGATAATATGAAAACCTGTGTAGCATACACACAGGTTTTCATATTATCCTCCATTTAGGTTGTTGGAATAAATTATACTTAAAAATCATTTCTTATTATTTAACTTCTTTTCGCGCTTTGAGGCTAATATGTTTGTTCGGTTTAGAATGCACTCAGGCCAAACATTCACATTCATCACACAAATGTTTGCCTAGCAAGAGTCGAACCTTTAGTTTCTAAGACAGGGTCACTACCAAAGCGTCGTCAATATTAATACTATACCTACTAATATTATGACTGTATGTTCGCGCTCCTATCAAGCATAAAATCATATATCATGTCATAACGGGGCTACATAATTAGCGTGGAGTTAGCAAAGTCTATTATTATTTTGTAACTTACCCTATGGTATTGGCGAAACAATAATACTCTTCTCGTGGTTTTTGTAGGAGGCGACTGCGAGAAAAACCTTGTACCTAGCTACAGATAGATGATACCATCTCTAGATGACTATAGAAAAATACTATGCCTAAATTAATCAAAAAAATCGAACCCAGAAACTCAAAGCTGGCGACACCATAAATAGTTTTTGTCATCTCTAGCATACACCATAGCGAATACTGAAGATCACTGACGACACGACGAAACTCACCGTATAGTGCCAATACAATAAGGAATATAACAATAACGGATAGACTAAAAGAAACTAAACTATCAGATTAAGGGTTCACCTCAGCGGTGCTCTGTATTTTTTAAGAAATATGTAAATCAAATAATAAAAGACGGCTAAACTTACGTTATAACAATCGGTGTTGGTACCGACTAGTTTCGGACCTATCGGAGGTCCTTCATCAGGGTCAGTGGAATGAGGTCGCGCTCGTGTCCCACCTCGCACTGATACCTACACCGATTATTATAACGTGACTTTAGCCATTTTTAACTATTTCAGTAATAATTTCTCACGAAAGTTTAATAAGTTAATATATAGATTCTATAATTTCTAGAAAAATATTAGAGTCACGATTTCCAAATGGTTTGAGGATCGGAATTCGAATTAGAAGACTCGAGTTCGATCCTCAAGAAGAAGGCAGTATCAATACGTTTTTCGAAACCTACATACAATTGGGCTCGTTGTTCAAACATTAAGACGGCTCACCAACTTCATATTATTCCAAATAAGCTTCAGTAAAAATTCAGTAGAAAAGAATTCATTATTTAAACCAGTATCAGTATTGGAAATTGCATGGAGATTGTACTTAATTTTATGAAAAATAAGCCCTTAGAGAAAGAGACACAAAATTCTTTCGCTACACTCGCTTCTAGCTCGATCCATTTAAGCCGAGAGCTTCGCTGGTGAGCCAACAAATACAAAATCAAATGTAGGCTTTGTTCGCTACGTCGGTGCCTCTGTGACGTCACTGCTGCGGCACAAAAGAGAGCCTTTGTTGATCCAACTTCCCTCCTGCCTACAGAACATTATACAAAGCGTTAGCGAAATTATTAATTTTTCATATGAATATGAAAATTTAGTAAAATACTCGTGATTTTACTAAATTTTATACACGTTTCGCACACACATACGTTTTAGTGGCAAAGGAAACATTTTATAACTTACTAGCTAAATCGAAGAAAAAAGAAAAGGAAGTCACGATAGCCGAATGATTGGGTGATCGGAATTCCAGTCCAGAGACTCGAGTTCGGACCCCAGGTCCTAGTTTCTTACCAGTAGGTTTTTCAAAAAATAACTGGTACAAAAACATTTATATCGCTGGCTTGGATATAAAGATGGCGACAGATTCACCACTTCATGTTGTCTCAAAAAATGTTTTCGGTGGAACTTGGGACGTAAGGAAGTAATTTTCTAGACCTCTGTCTACCCTTGTATTGGGAATGGCGTAAAGATATAGTAAAAAATAAAAACAAAACACGCTTACCGCAATAAATACACTTCTCAATTTAAAAACCTAGTTATATTGTAGTGTAAATCCCGACACAGGTTTTCAATACGAACTTATTACTCATAAGCTTGATAAAGCTTTGAAAATTTTCAATCAAGAGCTTTTGAAATTACACGGACCTAGTTGGAATTAAGTTTTGTGGAAGTTTTGAATGGCGCGGCACTAACCTGTCTCTAAATGTTGGTCTGTCACCAGGGGCAAAACACACACACACTGTCACAAGGGGTTTTTTTTATATTAATTCTGTGCCTGAGTTCACTTGTTTCTTCTACTCTATGTAGCATTTGACTGGTTCGAAAATAAAAAAGTGCGAACAATACCACAAACATTATTTTAATCCCTAAAGTAAGTGGCTTAAGCACTTGTCTTATGTAATCAGAAAAAACGAAGGTACCTCAAACGCCCAGACCAGAGACAATATACAAAGTGGAATTTTCTACATTGACCCGTCGATGAGAGAATCGAACCCGAGACACCATTTAAACCGGTGTTATGAGTATTACATTTGCGCGACAGGAACGGTTACTGTGGCAACACAATATTCCCGCTCCCACAAGAACTTCAGAATGCACAGTATTTTCTTGAACAAATAAAGACCTGTCAAAATTTCAAGTCAACCCATCGACAAATTTCCAGTTTTTCAGTCGCGTACGAATGCTGTATCTTTATATATATATTCCCCTGTGAACATCAACGTAACTGAGCCACAAACAAACGTATGCGACCTGTAAAACTTTGCTCAGAAGGGCGCTCCGGGAGTGGCTTTACAATCTGTACATATGTAACGAGTAACTACGTATGTACGTACGAGTGTGTGATCTGTATAGTTACAACTTTTATGGTCACCTAGGTAACCGTAAAGTCGGAACAAAGTCCGTAATACAACATGATTCCCGCCAGTGTCAGTTGAACTCTCAAATTTCTCATTTAATAATCAGAAGCTCAAATGGGTTACATTCTTGAAAAATTAACAAAAATGGATCATATCTAAATATGAAGGGTACATGGAAAGTATTGAAAATTATGAAAGCTTCCTGAAAACCGAGAGGATGTATTAAAATGTATCAAAAAGATTTCGTTGTCTAAATCTCTGCCTACCCCGGTATGTGAAGTTGTATGAAGATGAAAAAAAAACCTTATAAAAGCCGGAATGGTAAAATGATAGCCGAGAGATCGAGCGATTGGTATTCGAATCAGGAGACACGAGTTCGATTCCCAGGAGGAAAGCTAGTTTGGTATGTTTTTGAAAAGCTTTTAGGAGTTTTCGAAACTTATGCACGACTTGTGTCGTTTGCTAGTATACTAAGTTGGCGACAGACTCGCCTGTCATGTTGATCCAAATAAGTTCTGGTGCGATGTGGGTCGAAAGAATTAAATTATCTGGAGCTCCGACCACCGGAGTGTAGCAGTTATTGTAGTATTAGAAAGCAGTATAGTATTGGAAATGCGTGAACATAAAAATAACTAAAAGAACTGTTAATTCTAGTCATTAATTTAAGTTACGATAGCCTGTTGGATGATCGGAATTTGATTCGCCACGCTTGGCAAGCGGATTGGCGATCGCAGTACCAGAACAGTCGCACCTCGGACGCTGATGCTCATCTTCGGTCTGATTATTTTGGTCTGATATTTTTAAATAAAATATAAATATCTTCAATTCCCAATACAGGGGTCTAGACAATTAAGTCCCTTCGACAAACCTTCCACCGAAGATATTTTTCGGGACAACGTGACAGGTGGTGAGCCCGTCGCCGCCTTTATGTCTGATATTTTTTAGAGATCGTTATAGTAACGATATTCAAGGCAGTTTCCCTTAGTCGCCTCTTACGACATCCTCATGAAGAAAGGGAGTGGCAATACTCTTACACCATTACCACTTGGTCACCCCTTATTATTAAAATGACATAATTGCCTAGATCTCTGTCTACTTCTGTATGGGGAAGATATGTATTTTTATAATTCTAGTGGAGTCGGCATCAACACTTAGACTTGTTAATCCGATAGTAAATGCAAATTAACAGATATATTATTACGTCATTAATAAACTTGGGGTAAACTCGGAGAAGCTATTCTTTACAGCAGAATTGCCGCGTCTGCTATGCCAACCTAATTATTTTAAAAGCAAAAATAGACAATGAATTGACTGCAACTTCAAAGCCAGATGAAGGAATTAATAACATATGATGATAGTGACTCTCTCTCTCTCTGTTACAAATTTTATTCTCAATCGCACCTTCATTACTCAGGATCGTGACTCCAAATATTATGAGCTGTCCCCTGGTGGAGTGCGGCGCTAACAGGGATACCCAGATGTTCGCATTTGATCTGACCATTCTTTAGATCTTCGGCCTCAAGATCTTTGAGTGAGCGGCCTAGTGAGCTGTAGACGCTGCTTGTTTGCTTATTTTACACACTAGTGCCAAAGTTTCGGTCGATTTATTTACAACACAGTATCACAAAAACATACAGAGGCATTAAATATTATTTCAATGGACAGTTGGCATCTTAAACTCTATATATTTTAGCAAACAGCATTTTCGTGCTCAGTCCAAAGCTCCGGCTTATGTAAACTAATCGGGGTGTTACGCTGTCCGATCGCCTCGTTTAACGGAATCGCATAGGGTTGACAATTATCTGAAACAAACGGTATACATTAGGGTTGTCACGTGTATTGTATTAAAAAACCGTATATTAAAAAACTTAGATTCTGATTTATAAAAAAAATGTGTTCACGTGATTTCCAATACTGGAGTAGACAGATGCCAACAAAAATAAGTCCTTTCGAACCACAAGACATTTGGGATAACGTAACAGGTGGTCGCTATTTTTATGTTCAGGGTGACCATGTAAATCGTACATAAGAAGTATATACATTTTTTGAGAAAACTCACTAATACTAGCCTACCACCTGGAGATCGAACACGGGTCTCATGACTCGATTTTCAATCACCCAAACACTCGGCTATCGTGGCTCTTTTTAAAAAAATATGTCCATTTTTTATCTTGATCTAATAAACTCAACGTCATACAGTCTCATTTCGTCAACAACATTGGTATCGAATTTGTAGTATCAGAGAAATAATCACAAGTGTAGCAAAACTTCCTGTCTATTGTGTGTGTGTGTGTGTGTGTGTGTGTGTGTGTGTGTGTGTGTGTGTGTGTGTGTGTGTGTGTGTGTGTGTGTGTGTGTGTGTGTGTGTGTGTGTGTGTGTGTGTGTGTGTGTGTATGGGTGTGTGTGTGTCCTATCGAAGTGACCTATCTATTCCAGACTTACTTGTACTTATCACCTTTATACTCTATGTATATGTCTTGCCTGTTCTAAAATATCAAATTGGTGTAAACAATTTTCACTCGAACTTCCTTGAAAACATACTTCCACTTTAAGTGTCTCATAGAAATTTAATCTCTAGGTTAAAGAACAACAAGCAATCTCGCCGCCTTGGTTTCGTTAAGTTTGAATTAAGTTTGTTCTTTGATGGCTGTGGCGCGATGCACTTAACGCTGCATCGAACGAAAACAAGTTTGCAACTGTAGCTAGTAGAACGTTGGCTTTCGATGATCGCTAAAAATGTGAATAAACCTTTACGTATGTTACGAGTACAATTTATTATGCAATGCCCTGTGTATAGAGGTGGTTTTTTTTATTGTTGTCATATCGTATTCACGACGGTCTCCTTCCTGAAGTGAGACCATATTCCTGTCCTGGTTGAGCCTTCAGCAGAACACGCAGCAGCAGAATCTGACGCTGGTCTATGCCACGCAATAATTGTAATCTAATTTTTCTTTTTATCTTCATTAATTTTCCCTGAACTAGGGTAGACAGAGGACATTTATATCCTCGGACCCACCTTTCACCAGAGCATATTTGGGACAAGCACCACATTGGCAGATGGAGAGCCGAACACAGGTTTGGTGTCTAAGCGAAAATAACCTTCGCTTAGTCACTAAGACGGTGTAATAATACTAAGGAATATATATATATGAAATAGATTAATATACATATATACAAATAAACATCCACGAATCGAGAAGAAATATACATATCCATCACACAAATGTTTGTCCTTAGCTTCCAAGTATTCTGGATATAATGAAGACATATTTTTTATTTTTAACCAATAGTTGGTTAAAAATCAAAAGAGGAAAAAATAAATATAATAAATATCTTCACGCAATTCTCAATACAGGGGTAGACAGAGGTCTAGTCCAGACAATTCAGTCCCTTTGACTCACCTTCCACCGAAGATATTTTCGGCAGATAGATTAAGGAGGAGGTAACCAATTCGCTTTTATGTTCCTTTTTAATGTTTGTTACCTCATAACCCTATCGTATATAAAAAGATTTCGAAAATTATTGTTCTGTTAGAAAGGATATAACATTTTGGTCCCAATATCTCCCTAGAAAATCAACAAAATTAAATAGCAAAACTTCCTGTCTATTGTGTGTGTGTGTATGGGTGTGTGTGTGTCCTATCCAAGTAACCTATATATTCCAGACTTACTTGTACTTATCACCTTTATACTCTATGTATATGTCTTGCCTGTTCTAAAAGATCAAATTGGTTTAAACAATTTTCACTCGAACTTCATTGAAAACGTACTTCCGCTTTAAGTGTCTAATAGACATTTACTCTCTAGGTTAAAGAACAACAAGCAATCTCGCCGCCTTGGTTTCGTTAAGTTTGAATTCAGTTTGTTCTTTGATGGCAGTGCCGCGATGCACTTAACGCTGCATCAAACGAAAACAAGTTTGCAACTGTAGCTAGTAGAACGTTGGCTTCCGATGACCGATCAAAATGTGAATAAACCTTTACGTATGTTACGAGTACAATTTATTATGCAATGCCCTGTGTATAGAGGTGGTTTTTTTTATTGTTGTCATATCGTATTCACGACGGTCTCCTTCCTGAAGTGAGACCATATTCCTGTCCTGGTTGAGCCTTCAGCAGAACACGCAGCAGCAGAATCTGACGCTGGTCTATGCCACGCAATAATTGTAATCTAATTTTTCTTTTTATCTTCATTAATTTTCCTGAACTAGGGTAGACAGAGGTCTAGTCCAGACAATTCAGTCCCTTTGACTCACCTTCCACCGAAGATATTTTCGGCAGATAGATTAAGGAGGAGGTAACCAATTCGCTTTTATGTTCCTTTTTAATTTTTGTTACCTCATAACTCCATCGTATACGAAAAGATTTCGAAAATTATTGTTCTGTTAGAGAGGATATAACATTTTGGTCCCAATATCTCCCTAGAAAATCAACAAAATTCAAAAAAAAAATGAGTATTTTATGTATCCCATTTGTAATGGAATTAAGTTATTTGTATCTGCGAGTCATCATATAAAGCCGAGCCGAGCTGATAGAAGATGAGCTCAGCTCACACCACTTCACTCCTTAACGGTTACGATTTGATGGCACACACTCCCCGGTACATGGGCTGGATGATAAGAGACAAATTGGACTTTTAATATTTTCCACCGACTGATTATATACTATTATTTGGGGAAGAAGAAGATTATCAGACACGTACGGTTGAAGGCGTCGCCGATATAACATCGATATAACAGCTTGCTTAACTAAATGTCTATCCGTAATCACTTGGCACTGATTATGCATACATATCTATAATGTATGCATTATATAATACGCCGCACATCAGTAAGTAGTGCTTATTAGAATATTTAAATGAAATATAATATTAATAGTCCCTTTGATCCACCTTCCACCGAAGATATTTTCGGGACAACGTAACAGGTGGTAAGCCCGTCGCCGTTTTTATGTCCAAGCCAACGATATAATTCGTATATAAGTTTTTGGAAAACCCATTGGTACGAGCCTGCCATCTGGGGATCGAGTTCGGGTCACTTGACTCGAAAGTCCGACCACCCAACCACTCGGCTATTTGGCGGCTCAATTTGTTTAATTTTTATATCCTGCACATAATACTTATTTTAACGTTATCGGTGAAAATAATTTGATAGATATGAATGAGTATGGACCAATAAGTTTATGTTACCACCATTAAAGGTATTTCAGAGTTATTTTGATGAATTAAAACACAACTTAGTACAGAGCCCCCCTGTCAACGAACCCCAAACTTGTTACAGCCGTGACAATTGTAATTTATTTGGACATACCTCACACAGTGATTAATGGACTTCGAGAAATATAAGGAGATAGAGGCGTTTGTTTTTAGTTATATTAAACAATTTTGTACCTTTTACATTGGACCAGCTCAAAAATAATATAATAATCCTTGAAGTCTCAGACGGCAACTGTCTTACCATCTGTCACGTTGTCGACCTCATTGTCGACATCTCTGTCTACCTCAGTATTGGAAAATGCGTGAAGACATAAGTAAAAAATTTAAAACACAACTTAATTTAAGTTTTTAATTAATTATTGATTGATTTGTGAACAATATGTGAAACGAAATTAAGTATTTATATACATATTTGTAACAAAAACATAAGTTTTCACCGGTTACCGAGATGAAGGCATTACAGAGAATTAAAATTGATAATTAGTCGAAGACTGTAATATTTGTGATATTTGTAAAGAGTACAGTAAATCTTTATCTATGTCTATTTCTATGTTTACTTCTGCAAATCACCTAACACGTAGTAGTAGTTTCTTTACGCCTTTGGATACTTGGAACAAATCGCTATGCGATAGGGTCACCTAATTCTGTCTACAGTTTATTTTTCTTTGTTATTGTTTTGTCGGTTTTGTGATCTGTGGTGAACAATAAAGTTCACATTCATTCGTTCATATATTTTTTAATCAATTTAATAAAACTGGCCAGTTATGACCAGGCACAGTGACTGAAATAAAAAAAAGAAACTTCTGTAGTAAATCGAAACCCAGAATTCCAGAAAGTTCTATATTTATATATCACGATAATGGATTTAACTTTGATGTTCCAAAACTTAGTTTAGCAAAGAGCTTGTCGCCCACAAACTAAAGTCAATAGTTGTAATTTATCTCGACACTATATCACATTGATTAATGAATCTTGAGTTATTGCGAGCGGGAAAGGAAAATGAGAGTTTTGGGCAAAACAATATCAAGAGACGTAAGCGATTTATTTAGGATTAATGGATAAATAAAAATGTTCTCTGTCTGGCTATTGTAGTTTGGCATCGGCGTTAGAATTCATCACCCTATTTTACATATAGCATGTGGTAACGGTGTAAGACTGCTACTTCCTTTTTTCCCGTGGGTGTCATAAGAGGCGACAAAGGAAAACAGCCTAAAATATCGTTATGACAACCCATAGATGGCGCGATAACCATCTTTAAAAATATCAGACCAAAATAAACAGACCGAAGATGGGCAGCAGCGTCTGAGGTGCGAGTGGTCTGCTACTGCGATCGCTTGCCAAGCGGGGTAAGCGGATAGAAAATCCTTCCTATGGGAATGCCCTATGTCCTGCAGTGGACGTTATGTATGAATGTATTTTATATATAAATTTTCATGGGGGTCATAAGACTTAAAAAAGTTACCGACAGTGGTATTAAAGGATGGGGGTAAAGCAACTTGAAAAGTTGACTGCTGACTGAAAAGTTTAAGGGTTCGGCTAAAAATATATCAACCTCTTTCCTCCAACACATGGCGTAAGAGGCGACTATGTGAAAAGCCCTAAAAATGTGATATATGGTGGGATAACCATCTCGAAAATAGCAGATCAAAATTTAATAGATCAGGCAGCAGCGTTTAAGGTGCGCGCTGACTGGTACTGCGATCGCCAAAGAGGCCTATGTCTAGCAGTTGAGTTGAACAGGCCTTTATGACTTTGTGTATTTTCATCGATCCTCTAGATCTCAACTTTTTTAACAGACCGTTATTTTACTCAAATGTTTCTTCTTGTATTATTATTATTTATTTTTTATCTGTATTTGCCGTGTGGTAACGGTGTAAGAATATTGCTACCTCCTCTCTTCCCTTGGGTATCGTAAGAGGGGACTAAGCTGCATACTGTCTGGATACTTCTGCATACTACTGTAAAGAGCCTAGAATATCCTAATGGCATCCGATAGATGGCGAGATAAACATCTTTAAAAATGTCAGACCAAAATAATCAGACCGAAGATGGGCAGCAGTGTCCGAGGTGCGAGTGGTGGCGACTATGGCAAATCCTTCCCCTGGGAGTGGCCTAAGTCCTGCAGTGGATTTTAACGGGCCGTTATGTATGTATGTATGTTAGTATTTTTTTATCCAGAGAACGAGATCTTAAGCATGGATTAACAATGTTTTATTGTTGTTAAATTCTTAAGGTTTTGCCGCATGGTAAAAATTACGGTGTTATGTAATATATAAATTAAAGGGACTTAAAGAATACCTTGCAATAGCTCACATGTTAAGATTCATAACAATTTTAATATTACAAGAGTTTAACTTAAATTGGTCAGTTTAAGATTAAAAGGCACTAATATGTCGCAGTTCCGTGACGGACTAACACGCACTTCTCAATAGTATCCTCTTATTTACGCAAACCACTCTAGTAAGCATATTCCATACATTGAAGCCGTGGTTTCATACATTGTACGTGTTTTTATTAAATAAATAAATATCTTCACGCAACTCCCAATACAGGGGTAGACAGAGGTCTAGTCTAGACCATTAAGTCCCCTCAACCCACCTTCCACTGAAGATATTTTCGGGACAACAGGCGGTGAGCCGGTCGCCGTCTTTATGTTCAAGCGAACGATATAATTGTACCTAATTTATTGAAAAACCCATTGGCACGAGCCTGTCACTTGGTGATCAAACTCGGGTCTCTTGAATCGATATTCTGACCACCCAACTACTCGTCTATCATGATTTTTATCGTTTTTATTCTCTTACGTTATAAATACATCGAATTGAAAGTAAACAACAGTTCAAGTTATCTTCAATGTTTATAGAAGAGGACGTCCCATTTTTCGAAGCGAGGAAACAATCTCATTTGCCTTGCGTCAACTTGATACAATCTCGACCGCTCGCAACTATAATGGCGGCAGACCAAACATCGGGCGGGAAAAATGACAAAATGAAAACGATAACGGAAAAGATGATTTTAATTTATTCTGCAGAAGTCATATACGTTGAACGTGCAGCGAATTCGGTAGATTACATTTATTGTTTGCTGCTAATCGTAACTTTGTTTTTGATATTTTCTGTTATTTTAGCAATATTTTGGACATATATACGTAATATTGATTACCTATTCCGGATTTTATATTCATCAGTGTGATATATAATATTCACAGAAATATTATACTTTGATTAATCACTATTTCAGCGTCCATAGCCTTATTATTTAGGGTCACAGGTTCGAGCCCGCCATTCGACTATTGTCATAAACCAACTCCAGACAGTATGTAGCTTAGTTGGAGTGGTTGATAGTGTAGCGGATGATGTGATGCAGGAAAAGGGTAGCTACCCGCTAGGTCGGGTGATCGTGACCTTGGGAGGATGTCTCCTCCACAGTGTGCGCTATCGGTATTCGTACTTACAATCGTGCGAACTTCGATAGCGCGATGTAGAACGTCGATGTGTTTCCTGAATCCGCCACTTAGCGAGCTTCTAATGTGGAGACATAGATGTCACCACATCACTCCCCTGCTGAGACTGGAGGTCGGAAGTGCGGAGAGCTTGACGTTGAGCAATCTGGCGTTGCGAAGAGAGGCTGTGGCCAGTTCTACGGTGAGTCGAGATGTATGGTCACAATGCAGATGCCGCAGTGTCAGCCTGAGGAGAAGGGGGCCCGCTATTGAAGATCCTCAGTGACTGACAGGACTAGGAAGCACGCGTTGTGCCGACAGTAGTCCGGTGCTGTGAATGCGTTGATGACGTCGATGTTGTTGGAGAGGCTCGCTGCGTTGTTCTTCAGTGGTCACCGTCGGTTAGCGGTGAGATCACTTCGGGGTCACCACTTTGTGGGTGTCAATGTGTAATATGTCTTCAGTCTTCGTAAAATAAAACTAAGTATAAGCATATAAATATTAATTACATTGAACAACCTTACAAATCAGTCAGAAGGTGAAAGAGTCAAAAGTAAGAAGTTTTTTTTTACCAAAGAATATATAGTCACACATCACATAGAGTAACATATTGTTAACAATATACTAACTATAAAAAAAATAAACAAATTTAAAGCAAAGTTGTTATTTAAAAAATTACTTCGCAAAATTTTTAAAAAAACAACTTTACAATGAATTTCCGCAAAGTAACGCCTGAGTCAATTAACTATCATAAATTTAAAGCACACAAAAAATATTACATTACTTTATGAAATTATATTTTTACATAAAAATTTTAATGTTATGTCCGCCACAATAGTACTAATAAGTAAATACATCTATAAATACGTACAACATCACATACATTTCCCAGATACCACTTGAAGGTACCACAAACACCCAGACCCGAGAAAACTTAGGTAAAGCTTATTCTACATTTACCCAACCGGGAATCGAAGCAACGAACTCAGAGCAGGCGTCACCATGAAAACGCATTTATGCCATTCATCCACGGGTCATGTTATTTGGTATAGGTAATATATATGCTTACTATAGTGAATTTCTAACTAAATATATCGTAAGTAAAGCTATTAAGTGCATATCAAAGCGCATACAGTGGAGGCAATTGTGTGGTCAACCATGAGTCTCGAGTGAGCTCTCTGCGCACAATGGCCCGTGTAATTGAAGTCTGTGCGTTGGTGGCCCGATCTGAGCTTATATTACACATTTACTCGCGCTTGGTCATTCAAATTGGGTTTAAGATCTTTGGAGTACCTAATGAGAGTGATAAATGTAGTCAAAATTAACTAAAGAATGTCTATCACACAGATAGTAGATGTTATCCTTGAGTTTTGCCTCAGTTTCCACCCTTGGGGAGCGGGTTGGCAACTACAGTTATATTTGTTATTAAATTAAAGGTTCCGATCCCGAGTTCGATCCCCAGGTGGCAGTACCAATGAGTTTTTTAAAAACTTATGTACGAATTTCATCGTTGGCTTGGACATAAAGGCGGCGACGAGCTCACCACCTGTCACGTTGTCCTGAAAAATATCTTCGGTGGAAGGTGGGTCAAAGGGACTTAATTGTCTAGACTTGACCTCTGTCTACCCCTGTATTGGGAATTGCGTGAAGATATTTTTTTTAAATTAAACAGAAAAAGCTCTTACCTCCGAGCCACCGTGTCTTACACGCATCAGTTGAAATATTAACTCTGTATTCTCTTTATATTACTTGTGCCTTGTTTATTGGCATAGGCGTAATATAAAGAGAATACATCATATTACAAGAATATTAACTTGTTAATAAAATCCGATTAGTCGATCAAAATGATTCATAAAAAAATACTTCACAAAAAAATTTATTTCTGGTTTAACTTATATTAACTTACATCCAAATATAATTCAGATTATAAATGTTATTATACTGACAGTCTGACTGTCCATTACAATCAAAGTTATTGCAGCTAATCTCTGGAATTTGCTGCCGTTAGTTATATATGTACATTCCTATTTACCTACGTAGTAAATTTTTCATTTACACCTTTGGCTATCTGAAAGAGATCACTATGAAGCGATGAGGCCGCCAAAATGTGCATTTCATAAATTTGTTAGTCTATTTTTTTTCTTTTGCGAGTCCTTTTATTTGTAGGAATGTCAGGATAGCCGAGTAGTTAGGTGATCGGTGCTCGAGTAAAGACTTCCCCAAGGCTCAAATGGATTATTTCAAAAACTTATGTACGATTTATGTCGTTGGCTTAGACATAAAGGCGGCGACGGTCTAACAACCTGTCACGTTTTTGATTCCATAACACAGGTATTTAACTTTACTTTGGGATGACAGAGCAACTTATGTGATGTTGTTTCTATCTACGTTTATAATTATCCATTAAAAATGTTCGAACAAACTAGGCAAGTTACACCTAATTACACACACATAAAGACAATTATCCGGTCCATTGCGCGGAGCACGCGGTGTGGCTCACCGCAGCGCTCCGGGCGCGAGCAATTAGCACGTTTATCACGTTTCACGCGGGATACTTTTGACAGAAATAAAAGACAATCCAAGTAAAATATTTCACTCCACTCCTGTATTGGGGCAGACAGAAGTTCCGATATTTAAGTCTTTTCGATCCACTTTTGGCCGAAAAAGTGTTTGGGAACAGCGTGACAAGTGGTGACTGTGGCCGTCTTCGCACATAAGTTTTGCGAACGTCATTGTTACGAACCTAACACCTGGGGATCAAATTCCGATCAACTAACCACTCGGCTATCGTGGCTTTTTAAAAAAAATAAGATAGGAAAAAACCTACGCACTTACACTATGTACATACGCACACTGTATCTGATGGCCTGTATAGTCCACTGCTGTGCATAGGTCTCTCCCGTGGAAGGATTTTTTAGAATCGCTTCTGGCAAAAACCAAGGGTTGGCCATCGGAGTACCAGATAGCTGGTACCAGTGCTCGCAAGAGCAGCAACGTCTAGCTACTGCTCGTCACCGCATGGTATTTTTAAAGATGGCCATCCTACCATCTGTTGGAAGTCATTTACATAGTCATGGCTTTTCTTTTAGTCCCTTCTCTGGACATGGACATGGACAGAGTATGGCATATTCTTAAGCTGATACCACCACGACAACATGTTCGTTAACCATATGGTTACGGCGTTATAAACCAACCCCTTTTCAACCGTAGGTATGAAAGGAGATTCGGCTTACGGAATTGCCCCGAAAAAGGCAAAGGTTATCTACAGATGGCAAAATACCAAATACCGAATTAAAATTCAGCAAACCGGCAGAAAGTAGCCCTCACTATCAAATTCGCTACAGGGTCTAACATCGTCATTTCTTTTTGAATTATGGGCTTCACAATTGTTCACCCTTTTTTTATCTCCTAATAAATTTCCAAAAATCATTACATAGTAGATGCTGATAACATAAAGGACTTTTCAGGTTTGTAGCCTCAGCGGCTTAGGCTGTGTTGATTAATCAGGCAATCAGGACAAGAAATTATGTCGAAAAACGTTATTCATAAAAAACCACAACAAAAACAGAGTTCCTACAGAGATGTTCAAATTAATAAAGTGCGCAGTATTACTTGCACTAGTACTGGATGATCTTGTTCACAATACGAGTGTTTCATGCAATAAATGAACTCCGTAGTTATTAGTTTTTACCAACATAATACAATATCTGTTCCGCAAAGCAAACGGAATTCAAATTACTTGAACATATCGCTCGTCGGAACATCGGCGACGTGTGTTTATTAAATTCCTTCGGAGTTCCCAATTTAGACTCGAAGCAGAATGCTTTTGTAAAAAAAAATACAAACAATATTCTTTTTGTATAAAAAATACGGACGTGAGATGAAATCAGCGATGTATCAGCTAAGAAAAATAATTATGTAAATAAGAAATTGAAACAACGTAAGGTGGAAAATCTCTGGCCTTGCGATCGCCAGTCCGCTCGTCAAACGTGGCGATTATTGCAAACAGAAAGAAGCCTATATGCTGCAGTGAACTTATAGTCCATACGTATATATACGTGATTACAAATGTAGAATTATTGTCTGATTAAACATTTCAATATATGTTAATATAAACTAGATGTAAATTCCGAAATAACAATAAAACTGGAAGGCGTCTCCGTAACAGGCCGTTACATCTCCGTTATCACACCTCGTTAACTTTAACTGTTCGCAAACGGATGTGTTATCTTTTATTCAGAGAATGAATTGTTTTGAGTCTCTTTTCTAGATTAATATGCTATGTTGGTAATACTTCGTTCACTGGAGCTTGATATAAATATAAGAAAGACAACCAATGAGTTTTTATCGAAACTTATGTACGAATCAACAGTTTAAAAAATCTCCGGTGTAGATTCTGAAATTGATAAGGGCGTGCTTCGATGGTTTGGGCACGTTGAGCGAATGAGTAAAGACGGAATGGTGAATAAAATATATAGAGCGAAAGTTAATACCAAATTTCGAAGTTGAATACCATTCGAGCTAGCTGAGAGTAGTCGGATATCAAAATGTGCATGTGTGAAGAAAATGGTGAATCTAAAAGAAGAGAGAGCATTCGTCGTAGCACTTGGCGATCGGTTCTGGCTACCCTGTCAGGGATTGTGCGTGAAGATAAATAAGTAAATAAATTTTTAATTAATAAATAAGTAAATGAATAAATTTTTAAATAAGTAAATAAATTACAAATTTATTGACATTTATTCAATAACGTAGAATAAATTTCTTTTTGCAACTTCCATTACATTAACATAAATAATATTAATATTTGTATATCTTGAATGAGATGAAGATGTGGTGAGACTGTAAAAGTGAAACTACAACTAAATGTAAAAATATTCAATTCTATTCTGTTCTATCGTATTCTGATCTGTTCAGTTCTATTCTATTCTATTCAGTTCTGTTCTGTTCTGTTCTGTTCTGTTCTGTTCTGTTCTGTTCTGTTCTGTTCTGTTCTGTTCTGTTCTGTTCTGTTCTGTTCTGTTCTGTTCTGTTCTGTTCTGTTCTGTTCTGTTCTGTTCTGTTCTGTTCTGTTCTGTTCTGTTCTGTTCTGTTCTGTTCTGTTCTGTTCTGTTCTGTTCTGTTCTGTTCTGTTCTGTTCTGTTCTGTTCTGTTCTGTTCTGTTCTGTTCTGTTCTGTTCTGTTCTGTTCTGTTCTGTTCTGTTCTGTTCTGTTCTGTTCTGTTCTGTTCTGTTCTGTTCTGTTCTGTTCTGTTCTGTTCTGTTCTGTTCTGTTCTGTTCTGTTCTGTTCTGTTCTGTTCTGTTCTGTTCTGTTCTGTTCTGTTCTGTTCTGTTCTGTTCTGTTCTGTTCTGTTCTGTTCTGTTCTGTTCTGTTCTGTTCTGTTCTGTTCTGTTCTGTTCTGTTCTGTTCTGTTCTGTTCTGTTCTGTTCTGTTCTGTTCTGTTCTGTTCTGTTCTGTTCTGTTCTGTTCTGTTCTGTTCTGTTCTGTTCTGTTCTGTTCTGTTCTGTTCTGTTCTGTTCTGTTCTGTTCTGTTCTGTTCTGTTCTGTTCTGTTCTGTTCTGTTCTGTTCTGTTCTGTTCTGTTCTGTTCTGTTCTGTTCTGTTCTGTTCTGTTCTGTTCTGTTCTGTTCTGTTCTGTTCTGTTCTGTTCTGTTCTGTTCTGTTCTGTTCTGTTCTGTTCTGTTCTGTTCTGTTCTGTTCTGTTCTGTTCTGTTCTGTTCTGTTCTGTTCTGTTCTGTTCTGTTCTGTTCTGTTCTGTTCTGTTCTGTTCTGTTCTGTTCTGTTCTGTTCTGTTCTGTTCTGTTCTGTTCTGTTCTGTTCTGTTCTGTTCTGTTCTGTTCTGTTCTGTTCTGTTCTGTTCTGTTCTGTTCTGTTCTGTTCTGTTCTGTTCTGTTCTGTTCTGTTCTGTTCTGTTCTGTTCTGTTCTGTTCTGTTCTGTTCTGTTCTGTTCTGTTCTGTTCTGTTCTGTTCTGTTCTGTTCTGTTCTGTTCTGTTCTGTTCTGTTCTGTTCTGTTCTGTTCTGTTCTGTTCTGTTCTGTTCTGTTCTGTTCTGTTCTGTTCTGTTCTGTTCTGTTCTGTTCTGTTCTGTTCTGTTCATTTCTATATACAAGATGGACGCGAAAATTACAGGACATTTTGATATTTTAAAGCAAAATTAATTTAAATCGATGACTGAGTTAATTTGAATACAGCGGCTATGAGAGCCCGCTGTTCATTTCTATATACAAGATGGACGCGAAAATTACAGGACATTTTGATATTTTAAAGCAAAATTAATTTAAATCGATGACTGAGTTAATCGAGCACAACTATTAACCATCTGACGAGCCCCTTACGAACACACGTAAATGAAATCCCCAGATGGCAGGCACGTACCAATGGTTTTGTTTTTTTTTTTTTCAAAAACTTATGTACGAATTTATCATTGGCTTGGACATTGAGACGGCGACGGGCTCAGCACCTGGCCCGAAAATATCTTCGGTGGAAGGTGGGTCGACTTAATTGTCTAGACTTGACCTCTGTCTACCCCTTTATTGGGAATTGCGTGAAGATATTTATATATTATTTATTTAAATGTATTAATTATATTAAATTAATAATATTTACTCAATCAAAGAGGTTTGGAAGACAACACTACTGAATTATAGTAAACTACTGAACTCCTCTAATTGCTCATAGGACAAGCGGTTACTTTTGTTTTAAAAACGCATCCACCCTGTATATTCTGTGCCCTCTGTCTAAGAGTCACACTGACATGTATTAAATTCCATTAGGGTCGAGACCTTCGTATTTAGTTCACTACGCGTTATGTCACCCAAAAAAAACGAAAAACCTTTGTCCTATTAAAGGACGACCATGAATTTAATGGTTTAACTTGGCTTCTAAATCAAGGGGTTGATGTACTTAATACTAAAAGTAACACTTCTTATTGCCGTGCGGTAAGGGCTTAAGAATATATCGCTTTTCTATCCGTGGGTGTCATTAGAGGCGTCTAAGGGGCCTTATAGTATCTATTGGTCCTTTAACATTCTGTTCTGTTCTGTTCTGTTCTGTTCTGTTCTGTTCTGTTCTGTTCTGTTCTGTTCTGTTCTGTTCTGTTCTGTTCTGTTCTGTTCTGTTCTGTTCTGTTCTGTTCTGTTCTGTTCTGTTCTGTTCTGTTCTGTTCTGTTCTGTTCTGTTCTGTTCTGTTCTGTTCTGTTCTGTTCTGTTCTGTTCTGTTCTGTTCTGTTCTGTTCTGTTCTGTTCTGTTCTGTTCTGTTCTGTTCTGTTCTGTTCTGTTCTGTTCTGTTCTGTTCTGTTCTGTTCTGTTCTGTTCTGTTCTGTTCTGTTCTGTTCTGTTCTGTTCTGTTCTGTTCTGTTCTGTTCTGTTCTGTTCTGTTCTGTTCTGTTCTGTTCTGTTCTGTTCTGTTCTGTTCTGTTCTGTTCTGTTCTGTTCTGTTCTGTTCTGTTCTGTTCTGTTCTGTTCTGTTCTGTTCTGTTCTGTTCTGTTCTGTTCTGTTCTGTTCTGTTCTGTTCTGTTCTGTTCTGTTCTGTTCTGTTCTGTTCTGTTCTGTTCTGTTCTGTTCTGTTCTGTTCTGTTCTGTTCTGTTCTGTTCTGTTCTGTTCTGTTCTGTTCTGTTCTGTTCTGTTCTGTTCTGTTCTGTTCTGTTCTGTTCTGTTCTGTTCTGTTCTGTTCTGTTCTGTTCTGTTCTGTTCTGTTCTGTTCTGTTCTGTTCTGTTCTGTTCTGTTCTGTTCTGTTCTGTTCTGTTCTGTTCTGATCTGTTCAGTTCTATTCTATTCTATTCAGTTCTGTTCTGTTCTGTTCTGTTCTGTTCTATTCTATTCTAAGTTGAATTAACTAAGACTTTTATTCTTTCTATGATCCTCAATGAAGCATATCCACAATACTCCGGATCACCGATCACTATCGTATCGATCATAACGGCTTATAAAAGTCAACTCCAGGATGTAGGCATTTCCCGTAAGGGAGAGTTTGCCTTAATCGCCACGTTTGGCAAACGAATTGGCGATCGCAGTACAAGCATACCATAGACGCTGCTGCACGTCACCGGTCTGCTGAATTTGGATCTAGTATTTTTCGAGATGATCAGCTGTCGGTATCCAATTTCATTGGAATGGAATGGAAGCGGGATGCGGAACGGAAGCGAGTGGTATTCTTAAGTCGAATCCACACGGCAAACGTCCTACAATTAGCTTAAGAGTATTTGTTATCTGGAGAAGAACATACATTTAACAGTATACTTTTTCTCCGGTTAATTCAACAATACCGTTGAAAATTCAACAAAATCGTAGAAAGACACTAATTCCAAAATAAAAGCAAACTTGTTACGAGCCGCAGAACAAAAATACTCGTAACTCCGAAACGAATCTTAACAGCTTTAGAAATTTCTCATTGAATTACTTCAACACTGTCTGATGTCTCTTGGAAACAAATGGAATTCGAATAATTTGAATACAGCGGCTATGAGAGCCCGCTGTTCATATCTATATACAAGATGAACGCGAAAATTACAGGACATTTTGATATTTTAAAGCAAAATTAATTTAAATCGATGACGGAGTTAATCGGAACATCTGAAAGATGTAGTGACTAAAATTGAGAAAGATATGCTGAGATGGTTTGGCCACGTCGAGATAATGAATGAAGAACGGTTGACGAAAAACTGTATAAGACGAGTGTGAATGGAAGGGTTGTAAGGGGTAGACCTAGGTGGACGTTTCGAGACCAAACCAGGTCCTAAAAAAAGGCCAGGTCAAGAGTACCAAAAATCGAAGAGCATGTATGAAGGGATTAATGAAAGTGGATGTAGCGAAACATATAAGGATCGTAGCAAGTGGAAAAAAGTGGTCTCTGCCTGCCACTACGAGAAAGAGGCGTAATTGAGTTAATCGGAGCACCACTATTAACCATCTGACGAGCCCCTTTCGAACACACGTAAATGAAATCCCCAGATGGTAGGCACGTACCAATGGTTTTTTTTTTCTTCAAAAACTTATGTACGAATTTATCGTTGGCTTGGACATTGAGACGGCGACGGGCTCTCCTGGCCTGAAAATATCTTCGGTGGAAGGTGGGTCGAAGGGACTTAATTGTCTAGACTTGACCTCTGTCTACCCCTTTATTGGGAATCGCGTGAAGATATTTATATATTATTTATTTAAATGTATTAATTATATTAAATTTATAATATTTACTCAATCAAAGTGGTTTGGAAGACAACACTACTGAATTATAGTAAACTACTGAACTCCTTTAATTGCTCATAGGACAAGCGGTTACTTTTGTTTTAAAAACGCATCCACCCTGTATATTCTGTGCCCTCTGTCTAAGCGTCACACTGACACGTATTAAATTCCATTAGGGTCGAGACCTTCGTATTTAGTTCACTACGCATTATGTCATCCAAAAAAATGAAAAACCTTTGTCCTATTAAAGGACGACCTTGAATTTAATGGTTTAATTTGGCTTCTAAATCAAGGGGTTGATTTACTTAATACTAAAAGTAACACTTCTTATTGCCGTGCGGTAAGGGCTTAAGAATATGTCGCTTTTCTAACCGTGGGTGTCATTAGAGGCGTCTAAGGGGCCTTATAATATCTATTGGTCCTTTAACCTTAACATCTCCATACCTTGAATTATCGATCGATTGATTCTCCCTGCGCGACTAAGGGAAATAGCCCTTCAATATCGTATTGGCGATCGACAGATCGATCCACCTTCCACCACACAAACACTTTTGGGACAACGTGACGGGTGATGAGCCCGTTGCCGTCTTTATGTCCAAGCCAATATACAAATCGTACATAAGTACTTTGAAAAAACCTATAGGTACGAGCCTGCCACCTCGGGATCGAACTCGGGTCTCTTGACTCGAATATTAATCACCCAACCACTCTGCTATCCACAATAGAAAGATAGTTTTTTGGTGTGAAATTGGGTGACATAAAAGTAAATTGTCAGTGGTATGTTCATGATACAGTGCTTATTCCACCATCAGAAGCAGAACTGCAGGAATTAGTCATGTGTGGCTAATTTCGCAAAGTTAGATGTAGACAGGCGTGGTCCTGTCGGGAACAAAGTCAACTCCAAAGTTTGGTGAAATAATTGAAAAAATAAAAATTTGAAAAAATAATATAATCGCCTTGCGATATATAACGCAGTGCTGGTACCAACTTTATTATAAAGCAGATAAACATGCATCTGCCAGAAGAAGCATAAAACCAAGTTGAATACAGTGGAAATGCGATCTGTTCGTAAAATGTGTAGCGTCACTGTGGCCGACCGAAAACGAAACGAGATGCGTAATATGGCAGGTTTGAAAGATGATCTAATCACTGAAATTGATAAGGGCGTGCTTCGATGGTAAGGGCACGTTGAGCGAATGAAAAACCAATAGAGGAGAAGATAAAGGGCGCAAAAGTTAACATTAAAACGTGTCGAAGTAGGCCGAGCCTAACCTTCGAAGACTATGAGCTAATTGCTCGAAAAGGGGAGGGTCAAGAGTATACGGATACCAAGACGTAGAAGAATGAAGAATATTATGAATGAGAGAAGCGAAAGAGGCATGTAAGGATGGTGACACTTGGTGATCTGATCTCTCTGGGTTCCCGTCAGGGAAGACAAGTATATAAATGTCTAACACCCATATATTCATCACACATTTTTGGCCTCGTGGGATGCAAACAGGTCATTTTTTATGGACTAAGGAGTAATATGAGACGTGATGGTAAGTGATTACCGACGCCCATGAACACCTGCGATACCAGAGGCATAGCAGATGCGTTGCCGGCCTTTGAGAAAGGTATAGGCTCTTTTCTTGAAGGTCCCTAAGTCGTATCGGTCCGGAAAACCGCTGACGGCAGCACATTCCATAAAGTGCGAGTGCATGGCAGAAAGTTCCGCTAATGCCAAGCATCAAGATGGTGTTAATGAAATTTTTGACTATGCCGTAAGGTACGATGGTGCAATTCAGCGACTGGGATTAATCCTAACAATTCCTCAGAGCACTTCCCGTAGTACATCTTGTAAAAAATGCAAAGAGTGCAACATCTCTTCGCAAATCCAGCGGATCTAGTCGATAAGATAGAACGTGGTCGTCGAAAAAATCGAAAAAAAAACGATAATCACCTTTGTATCGGGTTGTTTACACATAAAATTTAGTTCTAAAATTATAGTTTTACAAAAACCAAACAACAAAACAGGTAAATTTACATCGTGAACAAATTCATCTGGCGTCGCTTTTGTAAACATAGCTGAAAAACATGTCGCTCTGCTATGTCGCAATCAATCTCCTTTCCCGTTTGACGCCGTCTTTCACTGTGAATTGAATAAGTATTTTTGTTTATAAATATAAATAATAGACATGTTTTTTTATTTATCAAGTATTCATATTTATCAATTAAATGTGCAATTAATAAGATTAAGAATAAAAATATCTTCACGCAATTCCCAATACAGGGGTAGACAGAGGTCGAGTCTAGACAATTAAGTCCTTCGACCCACCTTTCACCGAAGATATTTTCGGGACAAGGTGACAGGTGGTGAGCCGTCGCCGTCTTTATGTCCAAGCCAACGATATTCGTACATAAGTTTTTGAAAACCCATTGGTACGAGCCTACCAACTGGGGATCGAACTCGGGTCTATTGACTCGAAATTCCGACCACCCAACCACTCGGCTATCGTGACTTTAAGATTAAGAATGTGTCTATTAATAAGATTAAGAAATTTATTAAAGAAAACTTCATAAGAAGGAATTATTATAATATAAATGAATATGTCAATGGCCGGAACCCCTGGGAATGAGATGCAATCATCTATTTCTAGAAATTATCACATCACATTTGTAAAATACATTGTATTGTAAAAAAATATTAACCAAAGGGGATACCTACGAAGTTTCTTACGTCTGTTTCTTCTCCGTTAGAGGAACCTCATTACGAAACGGTGGTAGATTAGAAATTACTATCGATAAACGAATGTACATTCTTATGTCGATAAATAAATGATTTGATTTGATTTGATTTGGTTATTCATGCTCTAGATACTATTAACACTCTGGGGAGACCCGATAGCTTAGTCGGTACCTAGTCGGGCCTTCGAAGACAAGGGTTGCTGTTTTGAAACCCGCTTGGAATGAATAAATATTTAGTAAATACCAATTGTTTTTTTTTTTCAAAACGTATGAACGATTCATATCGTTGGCTTGGACGTTGTGAGTCGAATGAACTAAAATTATAAAGACCTAAATTGTCTAAAAAAGTCTGAGTTTCGAGGGTGCAGGAGTAATTGCTTATTGGTTCTATCGAGGTAAACACAAATCGTACACCTCTTTTCTCACGTGCCGTGTTACGGAACAAAGGAATGAAACAATAAAATTGTTAATGATAGAGAGACACATGGTTAAAGACGTTAGAGACATCAGATAACCAACCAAACAAAATTGAACTCCGTTAATATAAATATGAATACGCTGATCTAATAAAGGAAACAACTTGTCTGTGAAATGTTAAACCAACCGTTACATAATTTGTAATTTTGATTTCTTTACCACAATATTATGGAACAGGAAGCTATTGCGACAAGTATAATTTTTCGACGACCGTGGACGAGTGGCGTACACGCCGGTTCGCCGTCAGCACTGAGGGTTCGATTCCCGGACGGGTGAATGGAGAAAAGTTGGTTTTCTACATAGTCTCGGTGTTTGTTGTACCTTGGTTGTTTCAGTGCTTTAGCTACTTACTTTGAGATCAGAGCAATATATGTGATATGTCTATCTGTATGATTGTATGTATGGAACAAGGAGATGTCAGTGGGTGTTAGGTGTTTAGCCACGTATAAAAAATTAAAAAAAATTTAAAAGTTGAGAGATCGCAATTCAGGTGAAAGGTGGGTAGAAGCGGCTTAATTGTCTAGACCTCTGTCTACCCCTGTATTGGAAATGATGTGAAGATATTTTTTATTTTCTTTAGAATAGTCTAGTCTAGTCTAGTAATAAAGTCCTATTTTAATAGAAGGATGTGGAGTGTTGAGGAGTACTTTAGAAGAAGATTATTTTAGTTCGCGTGTGTATCCACTGACACAGCGGGATAGGAAAAGGAGGTGCTCTTTCCTCTCTTTCAATCAGTTCCTCTAAATGGCAGAGGTATGTGACCAACAGTGTACTTTAACACATTTAGATAAATCCCAATACAGGGTCTAGTCTAGACAATTAAGTCCCTTTGACCCACCTTCCACCGAAGATATTTTCGGGACAACGTGACAGGTGGTGAGCCCGTCGCCGTCTTTATGTCCAAGCCAACGATATAATCCGTCATGAGTTTTCAAAAAACTCTTCGGTATGAGTCTTGGGTACTTGGGTTTTTTTACTCGAATTCCAATCACCCATCCATTTGGCTCGAACTCGGCTCATTCGACTCAAAATCTGATCATCCAACCCAACCTAACCCAACCAAAGTTTTTGAAAAACCCATTGGTATGAACCTGCCACCTGGGGATCGAACGGGCCTCTTGACTCGAAAACCACTCGGCAAAAACTCGATAAATACCATACCCAAAATTTCACAATCAGGTGATGGGCAGCAACATCTACGATGATGGTTTCTGATACCGCGATCGCCAAACTGCTTGCTAGGCGTGGCGATTAATCTCTCTCTTACAGGAGAGGCCTGTCCGTACCTAGGGGACTTTTACAGACCGCTTTGCATATATTTAAAAAGATTAATATGAAAGTCACGATAGCCGAGTTGTTGGAGTTGAGTCGAATTTCGAGTCGAGAGACCCGAGTTCGATCCCCAGGTGGCAGTACCAATGAGTTTTCAAAAAAACTTATGTACGAATTTCATCGTTGGCCCGGACATAAAAAGGCGGCGACGGGCTCACCACCTGTCGTTGTCCCGAAAATGTCTTCGGTGGAAGGGAGTGGGTCAAAGGACAATTATCAGACAATCTCTGTCCTACCCTGTATTAGAATTGCGTGAAGATATATTTTTTTTTTTTTTTTTTTTTTTTTTTTTTTTTTTTTTTTTTTTTTTTTTTTTTTTTTTTTTTTTTTTTTTTTTTTTTTTTTTTTTTTTTTTTTTTTTTTTTTTTTTTTTTTTTTTTTTTTTTTTTTTTTTTTTTTTTTTTTTTTTTTTTTTTTTTTTTTTTTTTTTTTTTTTTTTTTTTTTTTTTTTTTTTTTTTTTTTTTTTTTTTTTTTTTTTTTTTTTTTTTTTTTTTTTTTTTTTTTTTTTTTTTTTTTTTTTTTTTTTTTTTTTTTTTTTTTTTTTTTTTTTTTTTTTTTTTTTTTTTTTTTTTTTTTTTTTTTTTTTTTTTTTTTTTTTTTTTTTTTTTTTTTTTTTTTTTTTTTTTTTTTTTTTTTTTTTTTTTTTTTTTCAAAACGTATGTACGATTCATATCGTTGGCTTGGACGTTGTGAATCGAATGAACTAAAATTATAAAGACCTAAAAAAGTCTGAGTTTCGAGGGTGCAGGAGTAATTGCTTATTGGTTCTATCGAGGTAAACACAAATCGTACACCTCTTTTCTCACGTGCCGTGTTACGGAATAAAGGAATGAAACAATAAAATTGTTAATGATAGAAAGAGACACATGGTTAAAGACGTTAGAGACATCAGATAACCAACCAAACAAAATTGAACTCCGTTAATATAAATATGAATACGCTGATCTAAATAAAGGAAACAACTTGTCTGTGAAATGTTAAACCAACCGTTACATAATTTGTAATTTTGATGTCTTTACCACAATATTATGGAACAGGAAGCTATTGCGACAAGTATAATTTTTCGACGACCGTGGACGAGTGGCGTACACGCCGGTTCGCCGTCAGCACTGAGGGTTCGATTCCCGGACGGGTGAATGGAGAAAAGTTGGTTTTCTACATAGTCTCGGTGTTTGTTGTACCTTGGTTGTTTCAGTGCTTTAGCTACTTACTTTGAGATCAGAGCAATATATGTGATATGTCTATCTGTATGATTGTATGTATGGAACAAGGAGATGTCAGTGGGTGTTAGGTGTTTAGCCACGTATAAAAAATTAAAAAAAATTTAAAAGTTGAGAGATTGTAATTCAGGTGGAAGGAGGGTAGAAGCGGCTTAATTGTCTAGACCTCTGTCTACCCCTGTATTGGAAATGATGTGAAGATATTTTTTATTTTCTTTAGAAGGAATAGTGGCTGAGGTGGTATCGGCTATGAGGCTTTCGTAAAGTAAGGTAAAAATAAAATACGGGGCATAGATACAACAAGCGGTCTTATCGCTAAAACAGTGTCCAAATCTCATCCAAGCAAACTTAGGGCATAGGATACTATTTTATAAGAAAGCGGAAGCGGTGTACAAAATAAGACAAAGAAATGATAATATGTAGTTAAGATAAAAGGTAATAAAGTCCTATTTTAATTTTAAAGATAAAAAGAAAATTAGATACTTTAATGTGTAAGGGGAGAGAATTCCAAAGTCGTATAGCAGTAACCTTAAAAGAATAAGAATAGAAGGATGTGGAGTGTTGAGGAGTACTTTAGAAGAAGATTATTTTAGTTCGCGTGTGTATCCACTGACACAGCGGGATAGGAAAAGGAGGTGCTCTTTCCTCTCTTTCAATCAGTTCCTCTAAATGGCAGAGGTATGTGACCAACAGTGTACTTTAACACATTTAGATAAATCCCAATACAGGGTCTAGTCTAGACAATTAAGTCCCTTTGACCCACCTTCCACCGAAGATATTTTCGGGACAACGTGACAGGTGGTGAGCCCGTCGCCGTCTTTATGTCCAAGCCAACGATATAAGTCGTTCATGAGTTTTCAAAAAACTCTTCGGTATGAGTCTTGGGTACTTGGGTTTTTTTACTCGAATTCCAATCACCCATCCATTTGGCTCGAACTCGGCTCATTCGACTCAAAATCTGATCATCCAACCCAACCTAACCCAACCAAAGTTTTTGAAAAACCCATTGGTATGAACCTGCCACCTGGGGATCGAACGGGCCTCTTGACTCGAAAACCACTCGACAAAAACTCGATAAATACCATACCCAAAATTTCACAATCAGGTGATGGGCAGCAACATCTACGATGATGGTTTCTGATACCGCGATCGCCAAACTGCTTGCTAGGCGTGGCGATTAATCTCTCTCTTACAGGAGAGGCCTGTCCGTACCTAGGGGACTTTTACAGACCGCTTTGCATATATTTAAAAAGATTAATATGAACAGATTATGAGTACATCACTAAAATTGACAATCAATGTATTAATTATTTAACAGTTCATTTGTTAAAAGCATTTTAACGTATTTTAAAATGTAAACTCGATACGAAGCTAATCGAAATTGACTGAATTAATAATTAAAGTTGTTATTAGCTTATATCGTGATTAATACGAGAATTGCGACCGATTAATGAATCCAACTATATACAATTAATGACATATTAAATGATGTACAGAGGAGTGAATTTGTAACAATTACATTAGACTTTTATATAATACTTATACAATACTTTTTTTCATTTGTCCCGAAATATATCTTCAATGTAAGATCAAAGGGACTAAATTGTCTAGACTAGACCTCTATCTACCTCATTATTAAGAATGATGTGAATATATTTTTTTGTGTAAAGTCTTCGCTAGCAACTTTATTGTCAGATCGTAAGTTAAAAACAAAACTAGTGGGTGGGTGATCGGATTTTGAGTCGAATGAGCCGAGTTCGACCCAAATGAATATTTTATTTATATTTTTTATCTTCACGTACTACACGTACACCAATATGACCCGACCCCGACCCGCTTTTTCACCGAAGCTTATTTGGGATGGCCCCACGCCGTCTTAGTGTACAAACCAACAGTATATAATACTGACATAGGTAAATATTCATATATACATCATCCAATACACAATTATTTGCGCCTAGCGAGATTCGAACGTGCAACCCTTACCTTCAAAGAAATGGCCAATACAAACTTAGCTGACGGGACACCATATCACCATCGGGATGTCTCATTATAATTTAAGTAGCTAATAAAAAAAATAGTGAATGAATAAAATATATAATGAATATGTCGGAAATAAACACTTACAAACCTACAAAAACAACTAAACAAGTCACGATAGCCGAGTGGTTGGGTGATCGAAATTCGAATCAAGAGACCCGAGTTCGATCCCCAAGGCTAGTTACAAATGGCTTTTTTCAAAAACTTTTGTACGATTTACATTTTTGGTTGGCTTGTACATAAAGACGTCGACGGGCTCATCTCCTATCACGTTGCCCTAAAAAAAGTCTTCGGTGGAAAGTGAGTGAAAGGACCTTGTTGATTGTTGATTGTCTAGACCTCTGTCTACCCCTATTTTGGTGCTGTTAATTGAGTGAAGTATTTTTTTATTCATACAAACCTACAAAAAAAAGAGACATTTGTGTCTTATCTGTCACTGAAATCTTTAATCGTTAAGAAAAATTATAGAGATTCTACTTTAACAGTACATACTCATAAGTATAATGTGCGACACCCGCTAATTACTTAATTATATTAAAATTGCTACTTATAGTGTTTAACGCCAGCGCCGTAATAACGCCAGCATTTGGTACTACGAAGTCTTAGTGTAAAGTACCACATTCATACATCCTGTACCAAATAAAAAAAGAAGTAAGTTCAAAAAATTTTATTAAATCAATCTACCTATTAAAATAATCTACCTATTAAAATTATCTATTAAAATAATCTATATACTAAACTGTAGCCCGGTTGTTAAGTGATCGAAAAAGTTTTTTCGAATCTTATGTACGATTTGTTACCATGATTTGGCACTTATATGATGACAGGCTTACCGTCTATCACGTTGTACGAATGAGGCTCCGCTGAAATGGGAGTTGGATGGAAGCTATTGAGACCAACTCACGTTACGGATATATTTGTTACTTTAATCTACGCCCCCTAATGTTTGTACAGTAGCGACCGGATCTGTGACACGTGAATATATTTATATTCAATAATAAAAATATAACATTCACATATAAACATTCTCATTTACTAGCTTAAAGCGTAACAAATATAAAGTGGCACAAAATTGGAAGGCAATAATAGCCAAATTTTCAAAAAGATAGCAAATTTAAAAATCCTGGCCATCTGTATAAAAAATACTGTTATTTCCAACATGACATTATTTTATTTAGACTACTTGTTAATTACGTCCCTTTAATATGTTATTACAATTATTATAAGTACTTATTATAGGTGTGAATTAGATTTTTATTGTTTTAGTTTTAATAATAATAAAACATAGTTTTATTACAAAATTAATAATAATAAGGTAGTAATTAATTAAGTCGAGAATGATATATAGGTATAGCTTTTTTTAATTATATACTAATATTTACTGATAATGAAAATTTAGTTTTAAGATCTAAAAATTATATAAGAAATTGCTGTGCCCTATCCGGGTTCATGTTGATACTAACATGTTATTTTAAGAACTTCTGTACACATATGAGAACGCAATAAATTATTTAGTATTGAGTATTCTTAGTAAATTAAACAGCAATTAACTTGGCAGGGTACGGCAAAGATCACAGGTTTGAATCTTGCCCGTGTCACATGAATTAAAAAAAATGTTTCTCTTTAATTGCTTTAAAATCAATAAAACATTCTTTCTTTTTCTATCATGACATGTATGTTGGTGTCTCCTTTGAAGCTTCAATCCACTGACAGGAAACTCCGCTTCAAAAATCTATAGACTTCATAAAATAATTTATCGACTAATTATAACGCAACTTAAAGAGTCAAGATTCGACACTGACAAGAGGCGGGGGATTATATGATCAGAATTCCAATCAGTTGAACAGAGTTCGATCCCCAATCACCGGAGATCCGAATTCCCAGAGCAGTGTTTTAGAAACTTATGTATGATTACTTTGAACACTAATACGGTGACGGGCTCATTAAAATTCTAGCCCTCTGACTGCCACATTGTGAGAAATGACGACCTAACAAAATTTAGCTGACTAATCGTTAAAATTTGCTAGTTATAAAATACTACTTTCAGAGATGACGATAAAAATGCCAAGTCTGGGCAAGTTCGGCCTCCAGCATTGCGACCTGCCAACAATGGTTCAGAATGTGGACGTGATGCTTCGACTCCTCACCCTCGACATTGATCCTAGGTCTACAAAACATATGTGTATGCACGAGTCAGGATTTATCAACTGGTTCATCCTTTATTGATCAATAAAGGCGACAATAGCTGGGTCAATGGCTGATACAGATTGGAATCAGGAGACTTCAGTTCCAGTAGCTTAGTCTATAGGTGATCAGAATAGTCATCATCATAACAGCCTATCAAGAGTCCACTGCTAAAAATAGGCCTCCCCCAAAGATTCCCACAAAGAACGGTCCTATGCCATCGGCATCCATCGACTCCCAGCAACATTGTGCGACCTGCAATATCTTGAGGGTGGTCGTCCTACACTGCGTTTTCATCTACGAAATTGCCACCCGTGAACTTTTCTTCCCTAACGGTTTTCAGTTCTCCGATCAGTACGTATACGAGCCGGCCACTTGAACGCGCTGGTCTTTACGGCTGTGTCGGTTACCCTGGTTTTGCTGCGAATGTCTTCGTTACGGAAACTATCACGCAGGAATACACCGGGCATAGCCCTTTCCGTAGCAAGCTGAGCAGCTAATAGGGCGTGTAGATCAGAAACAAGAGTTCAATCCCCAGCTGACAGGCTCGTACCAATGAGATTTAATAAAATAATATACGTAATGATTTCTTGTATTTACGCGAATACTACACATTTAAAATAAAACGATTTTTGGATTTTATCACGTTTTTAATTAGTTTTTACAAACTATTTTTATTTCCCGACGTTTCGGATGCTTTACAGCAACCGTGGTCACGGGGGGGAACAGAAAATCGTTTTATTTTAAAAAATTATATACAATTTGTATCAACTTGCACACTAAAATTATGAGAGGCTCGTTACCTCTCAATTTGTTATACATAAGCTTTGTTAAAATGTGGGTCGAAAGAAATAAACTGCGTAAACATATATTGAAAATACAGTTGTGCGTTTTTTAAACAAATATTTCTGTAGAACCGTGAGTCGAGTTTTGTTTGGGAATAACTTCCAGGTGCATCATAGATGTTTGTTTTATTAGAGTATTAATAATGAATTGGTTTTGTCTCGCGAGTGTCGTACACGGCGTATAAGAGAAAAGCCTTAATGATATCAATGGCTGATATAGATGGCGGGATTACACTCTCAAAAAAATAACAGACCAAATTAAGTAGACCGGTGACGAGCAGCACCGTATGTACAAGTTATCTGATACTGCGTTTACCAATCCTCTTGCCGAGTGTGGTGATAATTGCAACCCAATGGCATGTCTTCAGCAGTGGACTATCACAGGCTGTATGTTGTATGTAGTGTGTTTGTGATCGTTATGGCGATATCTCCAAATTAGAAACTCGATAGTGGCGTACAATTCAGGAAAATCAAGAAACATCCTACATCGCGCTATCGAAGTACTTGCAACATGTTGGCTTATGTGAGATCCTCAACTACGTTTTTAAGGATCTGTCATAATTACCACTCAGTAGAAAAGAAAAAAGAAAACAAAAATTCATTTATTTACGAAGGAATGTACGAACAAGATAAAACTTAATTATATCAAACAATTAAATAAACATAATATTTTATAGTAATTTTATTAACTATAAAAATAATCAAACTTAAAAGTAAAGAAAATAATATAAAATTTGTGCGCAGCATTTCCCATAAACGAGGTTGGCAGCTCAACATCTCGCTATGACGGAATCTAATCCTACACAGCACCGGTTTTCAGTGCCAACTAAGTAACATACTGTAACATCACAACAAGCAGATTAAGTGATCGTTCTACAAAACATATTGGATGTTGCTGGTCATGAACCGTTTACCAAATGTTTATTCCGCAGTTTGTCGGTACACGTTTCTATGTTCAAGGTTCACGATAGGAAATGATATTCTTACGCCGATTGCCACGCGGCAGAAATATTTCTTTATTCGATTTTAACTTTTTAAATTTTCTTCATAAACATTACAGCAATTGCAAAGTACTCTTATGCATTAACAATAGGGCTGGGAGCATGCTACTTTTACGTTTATTTGGTTTCAATGGTTTGTACCGGGTTTGTTTGAGATGCCGGGAGACCGACGACTTACTGTCCGCTCTCATCGTGTTCTCACTGGGAATCGCAAGCGAAATTGCTGTCAACCAAATTGCTTTACGTTCTTGTACATCAGTGAGTACAGCCGAAAGTTAAAATTTACAACGGAATTTCAATTTTGGCGCACAATTATTTTCTAATAGACACCGGCTACATGCGTGCTTTTTAAACCGTCATAGATGAAATATGCAAAATATTTTATCTATGACATCATATTGTTACTAGGTGGTTACATAGAAATGATACAATGAAAATATTTAATGAAAAAAAAAACTATTTACAAATTTTAAACGTAGAGGTTGCCAAGAGATATGAAATATATCATTTCTCACTGCCGCATCATGCATGCCGATACCGGTTAGCAGCATCTAAAGTGAGAAGTGTTTGCTGATGCGGAGGCCAGTCCGCTTATAAGCTTATGTTACAATGAACTGGGAAGCCTAATAAGTTCTCCTCTTTTCTTCCCGTGGGTATAGAAATAAAAATCTAAGAAAGAAGCAAATGCAGAATATGAAAATGGCAGTAGCTACTGACTGATAGTGGGACGAAAATTTCAAAAAATACCACACTAAAGTTAAGCAGAATGGTGACGGGCAGCAGGATTTAACCTGTGGATCTGGTATCGTCGTCACCAATCCGTTTTCAAAACATGGCATTCAGCTGGCATGGCATGGCAACCCATACCCATGAAAGAAACGGTAAATAGAAAGATGATAGGGACACCATCATATACATTGCTCTGAGCCCAAAGTAAGCATGCAATAGCTTATTTTGGTAGTCTTATGGAATCGCAAACAACGAAGGTACCACAACCACCCTGACCCAGTACAATATAGAAAAGGTAGTTATTTACATAGACTCCGTCCGGGATTCTAACCCGGGTCCTCAGAGCTGGTGTCAGGGATTGTGCGTGAAGATAAATAAGTAAATGAATAAATTTTAAATAAGTAAATGAATAAATTTTAAATAAGTAAATGAATAAATTTTAAATAAGTAAATGAATAAATTTTAAATAAGTAAATGAATAAATTTTAAATAAGTAAATGAATAAATTTTAAATAAGTAAATGAATAAATTTTAAATAAGTAAATGAATAAATTTTAAATAAGTAAATAAATTTTAATTAATAAATAAGTAAATGAATAAATTTTAAATAAGTAAATGAATAAATTTTAAATAAGTAAATGAATAAATTTTAAATAAGTAAATGAATAAATTTTAAATAAGTAAATGAATAAATTTTAAATAAGTAAATGAATAAATTTTAAATAAGTAAATAAATTTTAATTAATAAATAAGTAAATGAATAAATTTTAAATAAGTAAATGAATAAATTTTAAATAAGTAAATGAATAAATTTTAAATAAGTAAATGAATAAATTTTAAATAAGTAAATGAATAAATTTTAAATAAGTAAATGAATAAATTTTAAATAAGTAAATGAATAAATTTTAAATAAGTAAATGAATAAATTTTAAATAAGTAAATGAATAAATTTTAAATAAGTAAATAAATTTTAATTAATAAATAAGTAAATAAATTTTAATTAATAAATAAGTAAATGAATAAATTTTAAATAAGTAAATGAATAAATTTTAAATAAGTAAATGAATAAATTTTAAATAAGTAAATAAATTTTAATTAATAAATAAGTAAATGAATAAATTTTAAATAAGTAAATGAATAAATTTTAAATAAGTAAATGAATAAATTTTAAATAAGTAAATGAATAAATTTTAAATAAGTAAATGAATAAATTTTAAATAAGTAAATGAATAAATTTTAAATAAGTAAATGAATAAATTTTAAATAAGTAAATGAATAAATTTTAAATAAGTAAATGAATAAATTTTAAATAAGTAAATGAATAAATTTTAAATAAGTAAATGAATAAATTTTAAATAAGTAAATAAATTTTAATTAATAAATAAGTAAATGAATAAATTTTAAATAAGTAAATAAATTTTAATTAATAAATAAGTAAATGAATAAATTTTAAATAAGTAAATAAATTTTAATTAATAAATAAGTAAATGAATAAATTTTAAATAAGTAAATGAATAAATTTTAAATAAGTAAATAAATTTTAATTAATAAATAAGTAAATGAATAAATTTTAAATAAGTAAATGAATAAATTTTAAATAAGTAAATGAATAAATTTTAAATAAGTAAATGAATAAATTTTAAATAAGTAAATGAATAAATTTTAAATAAGTAAATGAATAAATTTTAAATAAGTAAATGAATAAATTTTAAATAAGTAAATGAATAAATTTTAAATAAGTAAATGAATAAATTTTAAATAAGTAAATGAATAAATTTTAAATAAGTAAATGAATAAATTTTAAATAAGTAAATGAATAAATTTTAAATAAGTAAATGAATAAATTTTAAATAAGTAAATGAATAAATTTTAAATAAGTAAATGAATAAATTTTAAATAAGTAAATAAATTTTAATTAATAAATAAGTAAATGAATAAATTTTAAATAAGTAAATGAATAAATTTTAAATAAGTAAATGAATAAATTTTAAATAAGTAAATGAATAAATTTTAAATAAGTAAATGAATAAATTTTAAATAAGTAAATGAATAAATTTTAAATAAGTAAATGAATAAATTTTAAATAAGTAAATGAATAAATTTTAAATAAGTAAATAAATTACAAATTTATTGACATTTATTCAATAATTTAAACTATGTTATTAGACTATATTATTTATATTTATGGCTATGGACCTAAGGTGTGAAATAAAAATACATTATTTTATGTTTATTTATTTTATTATTTAGACGTCGCTGCCCCTGTCGTCGGTCAATTTTATCATCTTTCTTAATCATCGTAATTATTTCTTAGTATTCGAGCGTTTGCCAACTCTTCCAATACCCACAGGAATAATCTACTACACAGAACTTTACATTTTACATTTTTTTTTTACCATCTAGATAAAATTAGAATGCAAAATGTTATCAAAATAGAAAATTTGGCCAAAGGTTTCGAGATTCCTATATAAATTTGTATATAATATAAGCTAGTTTTAAGTAAAAAGGTTACGTTGGCAGGACTGGAGCCAATGTTCGAAACGCCCAATTACCAGTTCGCGTTATTCGCTCTCGCAGCAAGTTCAATTTTCATCGGGCACTCCACTTCTAATATAACTGCATTCCATATGATAATCACAGGATATACTGAATCTCAAATGATATCTTTAAGCCAAGAAATGTTCTATATGTGGAGTGATGCTGAAAAAGAACTAAAAGAGAAACCAACTTTACTACCTGATAATAGGAATGAATAGAAATTATCAAAAGGCGGTTGAACGAAATAATAAAACGTCACATTGTAGTTATCAATCTTCACAAAGAGGTTGAGGATTTATTCCGCGGTGCTATCGCCGTGGAGTTCATGTTACTGATATTGGCGCTGATAGCAGAGCTGCTTGGTGGACTCAGAAACACGTATATGGAAGAACCATTCGCTTTGCTTGTGGTTGCAACGGACTGCTGGACCGGACACGGATTGTGGACTCGTGCAACTTCTTCGAGAGGTCCGCATACGATTCTACATGGGAGAGTTTTGATAAAGCGAATATGAAAACTGTTAACCTCATGCTCAGAATGTCGCAGAAGACATTTAAGCTATCAGCGGGCGGAGTCGCAATGTTGGATCTCGCTTGTTTTATGTCCATAAACAAATGTATTTATTCAACGTACACAACTCTAGAGTCCATGATGAGTTAGTATTTTGAATTTAAGTAATAAATCAGTTAGAAGGTGAAAAAGGTTTTATTTAAGTAGTGTCTAACACGATACTTTGTTACCTTAGAATACCTTAGTATTGTAAGAAGAGAGTAAAGAAAAAGGAAAAGACTTGAAAGTTCCTTTTTCTACTGACAGATGGCGGGATAACGGTCTCGAAAAATACCAGATCAAAATTCAGCAGACCAGTCACAGACAACAGCCACTCAAGTGCAATGTGTGCGGTTCTTCGCTCGCCAATCCGTTTGCAGTGTGGCGATGGGAAACCCTCCCATCAAGGGAGGGAATCATGTAATTTATTCATCGATATAACTAATGATCAATTACATTCATCAATTGTCATTTTTTTATCTACCACCATTTCGTAATGAGGTTTCTCTAACTTAGAAGAGATAGGCGAAAGAAACTCCGCAAGAATTCTTTTTTGTCATTTTTTAAAGGATTACTACTATAGTAGTTGTAGTTCATCAAATAATTAGAAACGGCATGGGGGCCATCACCTCATTGCCACTGGTTATTATAACTTTATGTATGATAACCCTTTTCATAAAGCTTACCTTTAATGAATTTCTTTTTCCTGTTAATAGGCAGATTCTACAAATTTACTGGGATTTTGGTGTAGAAGCTACACACCACCCCATTGACGAGTCACTTACTCTATGGAGTCTAGTAAATGGCGTTACAAACTTGTGTTTGTTTCTGGTTTTAATACTATGTACAAAAGTATTCTTATTATTATTATTAATGTTTACAATTTGAGAGGCCAATGTTAAAATAATTATTACTTTAAATACAATATATAATCTACATATAATATGATTTCTATAAATTATTACATACATACGACATTATTCTATGGTAATAACTAAAATAACAAATTTAATAGTTTTAACATCAGTATGTTCCTTACAGCATATGGGGACCCTATTGAAGCTTAGCATCAAGTGTAGTTCCAAGAAAATAGTCGTAATCACACTCTTCCTTTCTAATTTATATTTGCTGCAGAACGGATTGTCATATTTGTTATTTTAGTTACATAATTTATTATAGGGTTTCTTTAATATTGACTTTCGTTTTTTTATTTTATATCGCCTTCGTGCTGTATTCGGTCCATAAATAAACAAATTTCTTTCTTTCCACCAGTCCTTCCAAGATATTTAACGTTGGGTGTTGAAAGTTTGATATATTTAGCTTTATTGAACTGTACCTGACATAGAAAAAAACACAAACAGAGAAAAAGAAATAAGAGAGAATAAAAAAGTATCATCGGCAAACAATACTATTGGTACATCGTGTTTATATTCCACAAAGTAGGATAAATCATTAATGGAAAAAAAGAAATGGGCCGAAAATCGAACCCTGCGGAACGTCCATAAATTTTTTTTTTGATCAGTTATGTACGAATTTATCCTTGGCTTGACATTGAGACGGCGACGGGCTCACCTGGCCTGGAAATATCTTCGGTGGAAGGTGGGTCGAAGGGACTTAATTGTTCAGACTTGACCTCTGTCTACCCCTTTATTGGGAATCGCGTGAAGATATTTATATATTATTTATTTAAATGTATTAATTATATTAAATTAATAATATTTACTCAATCAAAGTGGTTTGGAAGACAACACTACTGAATTATAGTAAACTACTGAACTCCTTTAATTGCTCATAGGACAAGCGGTTGGTTACTTTGTTTTAAAACGCATCCACCCTGTATATTCTGTGCCCTCTGTCTAAGCGTCACACTGACACGTATTAAATTCCATTAGGGTCGAGACCTTCGTATTTAGTTCACTACGCATTATGTCACCCAAAAAAATGAAAAACCTTTGTCCTATTAAAGGACGACCTTGAATTTAATGGTTTAATTTGGCTTCTAAATCAAGGGGTTGATTTACTTAATACTAAAAGTAACACTTTATTGCCGTGCGGTAAGGGCTTAAGAATATGTCGCTTTTCTATCCGTGGGTGTCATTAGAGGCGTCTAAGGGGCCTTATAATATCTATTGGTCCTTTAACCTTAACATTTCCATACCTTGAATTATCGATCGATTGATTCTCCCTGCGCGACTAAGGGAAATAGCCCTTCAATATCGTATTGGCGATCGACAGATCGATCCACCTTCCACCTCACAAACACTTTTGTGACATCGTGACGGGTGATGAGCCCGTTGCCGTATTTAAGTCCAAGCCAATGATATACAAATCATACATAAGTATTTAAAAAAAACCCATAGGTACGAGCCTGCTACCTGGGGATAGAACTCTGGTCTCTTGGCTCGAATATTAATCACCCACCCACTCTGCTATCCACAATAGAAAGATAGTTTTTTGGTGTGAAATTGGGTGACATAATAGTAAATTGTCAGTGGTATGTTCATGATACAGTGCTTATTCCACCATCAGAAGCAGAACTGCAGGAATTAGTCATGTGTGTGGCTAATTCCTGCAGTTAGATGTAGACAGGCGTGGTCCTGTCGGGAACAAAGTCAACGCCAAAGTGTGGTGAAATAATTGAAAAAATAAAAATTTGAAAAAATAATATAATCGCCTTGCGATATATAACGCAGTGCTGGTACCAACTTTATTATAAAGCAGATAAACATGCATCTGCCAGAAGAAGCATAAAACCAAGTTGAATACAGTGGAAATGCGATCTGTTCGTAAAATGTGTAGCGTCACTGTGGCCGACCGAAAACGAAACGAGATGCGTAATATGGCAGGTTTGAAAGATGATCTAATCACTGAAATTGATAAGGGCGTGCTTCGATGGTAAGGGCACGTTGAGCGAATGAAAGACCAATAGAGGAGAAGATATAGGGCGCAAAAGTTAACGTTAAAACGTGTCGAGGTAACCTTCGAAGACTATGAGCTAATTGCTCGAAGAGGGGAGGGTCAAGAGTATACGGATACCAAGACGTAGAAGAATGAAGAATATTATGAATGAGAGAAGCGAAAGAGGCATGTAAGGATGGTGACACTTGGTGATCTGATCTCTCTGGGTTCCCCGTCAGGGAAGACAAGTATATAAATGTCTAACACCCATATATTCATCACACATTTTTGGCCTCGTGGGATGCAAACAGGTCATTTTTTATGGACTAAGGAGTAAAATGGGACGTGACGGTAAGTGATTACCGACGCCCATGAACACCTGCGATACCAGAGGCATAGCAGATGCGTTGCCGGCCTTTGAGAAAGGTATAGGCTCTTTTCTTGAAGGTCCCTAAGTCGTATCGGTCCGGAAAACCGCTGACGGTAGCACATTCCATAAAGTGCGCGTGCATGGCAGAAAGTTCCGCTAATGCCAAGCATCAAGATGGTGTTAATGGAATTTTTGACTATGCCGTAAGATACGATGGTGCAATTCAGCGACTGGGATTAATCCGAACAATTCCTCAGAGCACTTCCCGTAGTACATCTTGTAAAAAATGCAAAGAGTGCAACATCTCTTCGCAAATGCAGCGGATCTAGTCGATCAGATAGAACGTGGTCGTCGAAAAAATCGAAAAAAAAACGATAATCACCTTTGTATCGGGTTGTTTACACATAAAATTTAGTTCTAAAATTATAGTTTTACAAAAACCAAACAACAAAACAGGTAAATTTACAACGTGAACAAATTCATCTGGCGTCGCTTTTGTAAACATAGCTGAAAAACATGTGGCTCTGCTATGTCGCAATCAATCTCCTTTCCCGTTTGACGCCGTTTTTCATTGTGAATTGAATAAGTATTTTTGTCTATAAATATAAATAATAGACATGTTTTTTTATTTATCAAGTATTCATATTTATTAGTTAAATGTGCAATTAATAAGATTAAGAATAAAAAAAATATCTTCACGCAATTCCCAATACAGGGGTAGACAGAGGTCGAGTCTAGACAATTAAGTCCCTTCGACCCACCTTTCACCGAAGATATTTTCGGGACAACGTGACAGGTGGTGAGCCCGTCGCCGTCTTTATGTCCAAGCCAACGATATTCGTACATAAGTTTTTGAAAAACCCATTGGTACGAGCCTACCAACTGGGGATCGAACTCGGGTCTATTGACTCGAAATTCCGACCACCCAACCACTCGGCTATCGTGACTTTAAGATTAAGAATGTGTCTATTAATAAGATTAAGAAATTTATTAAAGAAAAACTTCATAAGAAGGGTTATTATAATATAAATGAATATGTCAATGGCCGGAACCCCTGGGAATGAGATCCAATCATCTATTGCTAAAAATGTTAAATACATACATTTTACATTTTTATACTTATATGTATGGCAATGCGTAACTGACATTGTACTTCGTTCAGTTACGTATTGCTAAAAATGTTAAATACATACATTTTACATTTTTATACTTATATGTATGGCAATGCGTAACTGACATTGTACTTCGTTCAGTTACGTATTGCTAAAAATGTTAAATACATACATTTTACATTTTTATACTTATATGTATGGCAATGCGTAACTGACATTGTACTTCGTTCAGTTACGTATTGCTACACATTTTTGGCCTCGTGGGATGCAAACAGGTCATTTTTTATGGACTAAGGAGTAAAATGAGACGTGATGGTAAGTGATTACCGACGCCCATGAACACCTGCGATACCAGAGGCATAGCAGATGCGTTGCCGGCCTTTGAGAAAGGTATAGGCTCTTTTCTTGAAGGTCCCTAAGTCGTATCGGTCCGGAAAACCGCTGACGGCAGCACATTCCATAAAGTGCGAGTGCATGGCAGAAAGTTCCGCGAATGCCAAGCATCAAGATGGTGTTAATGGAATTTTTGACTATGCCGAGGTACGATGGTGCAATTCAGCGACTGAGATTAATCCGAACAATTCCTCAGAGCACTTCCCGTAGTACATCTTGTAAAAAATGCAAAGAGTGCAACATCTCTTCGCAAATGCAGCGGATCTAGTCGATCAGATAGAACGTGGTCGTCGAAAAAATCGAAAAAAAAACGATAATCACCTTTGTATCGGGTTGTTTACACATAAAATTTAGTTCTAAAATTATAGTTTTACAAAAACCAAACAACAAAACAGGTAAATTTACAACGTGAACAAATTCATCTGGCGTCGCTTTTGTAAACATAGCTGAAAACATGTGGCTCTGCTATGTCGCAATCAATCTCCTTTCCCGTTTGACGCCGTTTTTCAATGTGTCTATTAATAAGATTAAGAATGTGTCTATTAATAAGATTAAGAATGTGTCTATTAATAAGATTAAGAATGTGTCTATTAATAAGATTAAGAATGTGTCTATTAATAAGATTAAGAATGTGTCTATTAATAAGATTAAGAATGTGTCTATTAATAAGATTAAGAATGTGTCTATTAATAAGATTAAGAATGTGTCTATTAATAAGATTAAGAATGTGTCTATTAATAAGATTAAGAATGTGTCTATTAATAAGATTAAGAATGTGTCTATTAATAAGATTAAGAATGTGTCTATTAATAAGATTAAGAATGTGTCTATTAATAAGATTAAGAATGTGTCTATTAATAAGATTAAGAATGTGTCTATTAATAAGATTAAGAATGTGTCTATTAATAAGATTAAGAATGTGTCTATTAATAAGATTAAGAATGTGTCTATTAATAAGATTAAGAATGTGTCTATTAATAAGATTAAGAATGTGTCTATTAATAAGATTAAGAATGTGTCTATTAATAAGATTAAGAATGTGTCTATTAATAAGATTAAGAATGTGTCTATTAATAAGATTAAGAATGTGTCTATTAATAAGATTAAGAATGTGTCTATTAATAAGATTAAGAATGTGTCTATTAATAAGATTAAGAATGTGTCTATTAATAAGATTAAGAATGTGTCTATTAATAAGATTAAGAATGTGTCTATTAATAAGATTAAGAATGTGTCTATTAATAAGATTAAGAATGTGTCTATTAATAAGATTAAGAATGTGTCTATTAATAAGATTAAGAATGTGTCTATTAATAAGATTAAGAATGTGTCTATTAATAAGATTAAGAATGTGTCTATTAATAAGATTAAGAATGTGTCTATTAATAAGATTAAGAATGTGTCTATTAATAAGATTAAGAATGTGTCTATTAATAAGATTAAGAATGTGTCTATTAATAAGATTAAGAATGTGTCTATTAATAAGATTAAGAATGTGTCTATTAATAAGATTAAGAATGTGTCTATTAATAAGATTAAGAATGTGTCTATTAATAAGATTAAGAATGTGTCTATTAATAAGATTAAGAATGTGTCTATTAATAAGATTAAGAATGTGTCTATTAATAAGATTAAGAATGTGTCTATTAATAAGATTAAGAATGTGTCTATTAATAAGATTAAGAATGTGTCTATTAATAAGATTAAGAATGTGTCTATTAATAAGATTAAGAATGTGTCTATTAATAAGATTAAGAATGTGTCTATTAATAAGATTAAGAATGTGTCTATTAATAAGATTAAGAATGTGTCTATTAATAAGATTAAGAATGTGTCTATTAATAAGATTAAGAATGTGTCTATTAATAAGATTAAGAATGTGTCTATTAATAAGATTAAGAATGTGTCTATTAATAAGATTAAGAATGTGTCTATTAATAAGATTAAGAATGTGTCTATTAATAAGATTAAGAATGTGTCTATTAATAAGATTAAGAATGTGTCTATTAATAAGATTAAGAATGTGTCTATTAATAAGATTAAGAATGTGTCTATTAATAAGATTAAGAATGTGTCTATTAATAAGATTAAGAATGTGTCTATTAATAAGATTAAGAATGTGTCTATTAATAAGATTAAGAATGTGTCTATTAATAAGATTAAGAATGTGTCTATTAATAAGATTAAGAATGTGTCTATTAATAAGATTAAGAATGTGTCTATTAATAAGATTAAGAATGTGTCAATTAATAAGATTAAGAATAAAAAAATATCTTCACATCATTTCCAATACGGAAATGATGTGAAGATATTTTTTATTTTCTTTAGAAGGAATATTGGCTGGGGTGGTATCGGCTTATGAATTTCCCCTTCGTAAAGTAAGGTAAAAATAAAATACGGGGCATAGATACAACAGGCGGTCTTATCGCTAAAACAGTGATCTCATCCAAGCAAACTTAGGGCATAGGATACTATTTTAAAAGAAAGCGGAAGCGGTGTACAAAAAAAGACAAAGAAATGATAATATATAGTTAAGATAAAAGGTAATAAAGTCCTTTTTTAATTTTAAAGATAAAAAGAAAATTAGATTCTTTAATGTGTAAGGGGAGAGAATTCCAGAGTCGTATAGCAGTAACCTTAAAAGAATTAGAATAGAAGGATGTGGAGTGTTGAGGAGTACTTTAGAAGAAGATTATTTTAGTTCGCATGTGTAGCCACTAGATAGGAAAAGGAGGTGCTCTTTCCTCTCTTTCAATCAGTTCCTCTAAATGGTAGAGGCATGTGACCAACAGTGTACTTTAACACATTTAGATAAATCCCAATACAGGGTCTAGTATAGACAATTAAGTCCCTTTGACACACCTTCCACCGAAGATATTTTCGGGACAACGAGACAGGTGGTGAGCCCGTCGCCGTCTTTATGTCCAAGCCAACGATATAAGTCGTTCATGAGTTTTCAAAAAACTCTTCGGTATGAGGCTTGGGTACTTGGGTTTTTTTACTCGAATTCCAATCACCCGTCCATTTGGCTCGAACTCGGCTCATTCGACTCAGAATCGGATCACCCAACCCAACCAAAGTTTTTGAAAAACCCATTGGAATGAACCTGCCACCTGGGGATCGAACGGGCCTCTTGACTCGAAAACCACTCGGCAAAAACTCGATAAATACCAAACCCAAAATTTCACAGTCAGGTGATGGGCAGCAACATCTACGATGCATGGTTTCTGATACTGCGATCGCCAAACTGCTTGCTAGGCGTGGCTATTAATCCCTCTCTTACAGGAGAGACCTGTCCGTACCTAGTGGACTTTTACAGACCGCTTTGCATATATTTAAAAAGATTAATATGAAAAGTCACGATAGCCGAGTTCTTGGGTGGTCGGAATTTCGAGTCGAGAGACCCGAGTTCGATTTCCAGGTGGCAGTACCAATGAGTTTTTCAAAAAAAAACTTATGTACGAATTTCATCGTTGGCTTGGACATAAAAAGGTGGCGACGGGCTCACCACCTGTCACGTTGTCCCGAAAATGTCTTCGGTGGAAGGTGGGTCAAAGGGACTTAATTGTCTAGACTTGACCTCTGTCTACCCCTGTATTGGGAATTGCGTGAAGATATATTTTTTTTTTTATTTTATTTTTTTTTTTTTTTTATTAATATGAACAGATTATGAGTACATCACTAAAATTGACAATCAATGTATTAATTATTTAACAGTTCATTTGTTAAAAGCATTTTAACGTATTTTAAAATGTAAACTCGCTACGAAGCTAATCGAAATTGACTGAATAAATAATTAAAGTTGTTATTAGCTTATATCGTGATTAATACGAGAATTGCGACCGATTAATGAATCCAACTATATACAATTAATGACATATTAAATGATATACAGAGGAGTGAATTTGTAACAATTACATTAGACTTTTATATAATACTTATACAATACTTATTTTCATTTGTCCCGAAATATATCTTCAATGTAAGATCAAAGGGACTAAATTGTCTAGACTAGACCTCTATCTACCTCATTATTAAGAATGATGTGAATATATTTTTTTTTTTTTTTTTTTTTTTTTTTATTTTTTTTTTTTTTTTTATTTTTTTTTTTTTTATTAATATGAACAGATTATGAGTACATCACTAAAATTGACAATCAATGTATTAATTATTTAACAGTTCATTTGTTAAAAGCATTTTAACGTATTTTAAATGTAAACTCGCTACGAAGCTAATCGAAATTGACTGAATAAATAATTAAAGTTGTTATTAGCTTATATCGTGATTAATACGAGAATTGCGACCGATTAATGAATCCAACTATATACAATTAATGACATATTAAATGATATACAGAGGTGTGAATTTGTAACAATTACATTAGACTTTATATAATACTTATACAATACTTATTTTCATTTGTCCCGAAATATATCTTCAATGTAAGATCAAAGGGACTAAATTGTCTAGACTAGACCTCTATCTACCTCATTATTAAGAATGATGTGAATATATTTTTTTTTTTTTTTATTAATATGAACAGATTATGAGTACATCACTAAAATTGACAATCAATGTATTAATTATTTAACAGTTCATTTGTTAAAAGCATTTTAACGTATTTTAAATGTAAACTCGCTACGAAGCTAATCGAAATTGACTGAATAAATAATTAAAGTTGTTATTAGCTTATATCGTGATTAATACGAGAATTGCGACCGATTAATGAATCCAACTATATACAATTAATGACATATTAAATGATATACAGAGGTGTGAATTTGTAACAATTACATTAGACTTTATATAATACTTATACAATACTTATTTTCATTTGTCCCGAAATATATCTTCAATGTAAGATCAAAGGGACTAAATTGTCTAGACTAGACCTCTATCTACCTCATTATTAAGAATGATGTGAATATATTTTTTTTTTTTTTTTTTTTTTTTTTTTTTTATTCATACAAACCTACAAAAACAACTAAACAAGTCACGATAGCCGAGTGGTTGGGTGATCGATATTCGAATCAAGAGACCTGAGTTCGATCCCCAAGGCTAGTACAAACGGCTTTTTTAAAAACTTTTGTACGATTTACATTTTGGTTCTTTATGTATAACATAAAGACGTCGACGGGCTCATCTCCTATCACGTTGCCCTAAAAAAAGTCTTCGGTGGAAAGTGAGTGAAAGGACCTAATTGTCTAGACCTTGTCTACCCCTATTTTGGTGCTGTTAATTGAGTGAAGTATTTTTTTTATTCATACAAACCTACAAAAAAGAGACGTTTGTGTCTTATCTGTCACTGAAATCTTTAATCGTTAAGAAAAATTATAGAGATTCTACTTTAACAGTACATACTCGTAAGTATAATGTGCGACACCCGCTAATTACTTAATTATATTAAAATTGCTGCTTATAGTGTTTAACCGCCGTAATAACGCCATCATTTGGTACTACGAAGTCTTAGTGTAAAGTACCACATTCATACATCCTGTACCAAATTAAAAAAGAAGTAAGTTCAAAAAATTTTATTAAATCAATCTACCTATTAAAATAATCTACCTATTAAAATTATCTATTAAAATAATCTATATACTAAACTGTAGCCCGGTTGTTAAGTGATCGAAAAAGTTTTTTCGAATCTTATGTACGATTTGTTACCATGATTTGGCACTTATATGATGACAGGCTTACCGTCTATCACGTTGTACGAATGAGGCTCCGCTGAAATGGGAGTTGGATGGAACCTATTGAGACCAACTCACGTTACGGATATATTTGTTACTTTAATCTACGCCCCCTAATGTTTGTACAGTAGCGACCGGATCTGTGACACGTGAATATATTTATATTCAAGAATAAAAATATAATATTCACATATAAACATTCTCATTAACTAGCTTAAAGTGTAACAAATATAAAGTGGCACAAAATTGAAGGGCAATAATAGCCAAATTTTCAAAAAGATAGCAAATTTAAAAATCCTGGCCATCTGTATAAAAAAATACTGTTATTTCCAACATGACATTATTTTATTTAGACTACTCGTTAATTACGTCCCTTTAATATGTTATTACAATTATTATAAGTACTTATTATAGGTGTGAATTAGATTTTTATTGTTTTAGTTTTAATAGTAATGAAACATAGTTTTATTACAAAATTAATAATAATAAGGTAGTAATTAATTAAGTCGAGAATGATATATAGGTATAGCTTTTTTTTAATTATATACTAATATTTACTGATAATGAAAATTTAGTTTTAAGATCTAAAAATTATATAAGAAATTGCTGTGCCCTATCCGGGTTCATGTTGATACTAACATGTTATTTTAAGAACTTCTGTACACATATGAGAACGCAATAAATTATTTAGTATTGAGTATTCTTAGTAAATTAAACAGCAATTAACTTGGCACGGTACGGCAAAGATCACATGTTTGAATCTTGTCCGTGTCACATAAATTTTAAAAAAATGTTTCTCTTTAATTGCTTTAAAATCAATAAAACATTCTTTCTTTTTCTATCATGACATGTATGTTGGAGTCTCCTTTGAAGCTTCAATCCACTAACAGGAAATTCCGCTTCAAAAATCTATAGACTTCATAAAATAATTTATCGACTAATTATAACGCAACTTAAAGAGTCAAGATTCGACACTGACAAGAGGCGGGGGATTATATGATCAGAATTCCAATCAGTTGAACAGAGTTCGATCACCAATCGCCGGAGATCCGAATTCCCAGAGCAGTGTTTTAGAAACTTATGTATGATTACTTTGAACACTAATACGGTGACGGGCTCATTAAAATCCTAACCCTCTGACTTCCACATTGTGAGAAATGACGACCTAACAAAATTTAGCTGACTAATCGTTAAAATTTGCTAGTTATAAAATACTACTTTCAGAGATGACGATAAAAATGCCAAGTCTGGGCAAATTCGGCCTCCAGCATTGCGACCTGCCAACAATGGTTCAGAATGTGGACGTGATGCTTCGACTCCTCACCCTCGACATTGATCCTAGGTCTACAAAACGTATGTGTAAGCACGAGTCAGGATTTATCAACTGGTTCATCCTTTATTGATCAATAAAGGCGACAATAGCTGGGTCAATGGCTGATACAGATTGGAATCAGGAGACTTCAGTTCCAGTAGCTTAGTCTATAGGTGATCAGAATAGTCATCATCATAACAGCCTATCAAGAGTCCACTGCTAAAAATAGGCCTCCCCCAAAGATTCCCACAAAGAACGGTCCTATGCCATCGGCATCCATCGACTCCCAGCAACATTGTGCGACCTGCAATATCTTGAGGGTGGTCGTCCTACACTGCGTTTTCATCTACGAAATTAGTTCTAACGGTTTTCAGTTGTCCGATCAGTACGTATACGAGCCGGCCACTTGAACGCGCTGGTCTTTACGGCTGTGTCGGTTACCCTGGTTGTAGATCAGAAACAAGAGTTCAATCCCCAGCTGACAGACTCGTACCAATGAGATTTAATAAAATAATATACGTAATGATTTCTTGTATTTACGCGAATACTACACATTTAAAATAAAACGATTTTTGGATTTTATCACGTTTTTAATTAGTTTTTACAAACTATTTTTATTTCCCGACGTTTCGGATGCTTTACAGCAACCGTGGTCACGGGGAACAGAAAATCGTTTTATTTTAAAAAAAAATGTTTCTCTTTAATTGCTTTAAAATCAATAAAACATTCTTTCTTTTTCTATCATGACATGTATGTTGAGTCTCCTTTGAAGCTTCAATCCACTAACAGGAAATTCCGCTTCAAAATCTATAGACTTCATAAAATAATTTATCGACTAATTATAACGCAACTTAAAGAGTCAAGATTCGACACTGACAAGAGGCGGGGGATTATATGATCAGAATTCCAATCAGTTGAACAGAGTTCGATCACCAATCGCCGGAGATCCGAATTCCCAAAGCAGTGTTTTAGAAACTTATGTATGATTACTTTGAACACTAATACGGTGACGGGCTCATTAAAATCCTAACCCTCTGACTTCCACATTGTGAGAAATGACGACCTAACAAAATTTAGCTGACTAATCGTTAAAATTTGCTAGTTATAAAATACTACTTTCAGAGATGACGATAAAAATGCCAAGTCTGGGCAAATTCGGCCTCCAGCATTGCGACCTGCCAACAATGGTTCAGAATGTGGACGTGATGCTTCGACTCCTCACCCTCGACATTGATCCTAGGTCTACAAAACGTATGTGTAAGCACGAGTCAGGATTTATCAACTGGTTCATCCTTTATTGATCAATAAAGGCGACAATAGCTGGGTCAATGGCTGATATAGATGGCGGGATTACACTCTCAAAAAAATACCAGGCCAAATTAAGTAGACTGGTGACGAGCAGCACCGTATGTACAAGTTATCTGATACTGCGTTTACCAATCCTCTTGCCGAGTGTGGTGATAATGGCAACCCAATGGTAGAGGCATGTCTTCAGCAGTGGACTATCACAGGCTGTATGTTGTATGTAGTGTGTTTGTGATCGTTATGGAGATATCTCCAAATTAGCAACTCGATAGCGGCGTACAATTCAGGAAAATCAAGAAACATCCTACATCGCGCTATCGAAGTTCTTGCAACATGTTGACTTATACGAGATCCTCAACTACGTTTTTAAGGATCTGTCATAATTACCACTCAGTAGAAAAGAAAAAAGAAAAGAAAAATTCATTTATTTACGAAGGAATGTATGAACAAGATAAAACTTAATTATATCAAACAATTAAATAAACATAATATTTTATAGTAATTTTATTAACTATAAAAATAACCAAACTCAAAAGTAAAGAAAATAATATAAAATTTGTGCGCAGCATTTCCCATAAACGAGGTTGGCAGCTCAGCATCTCGCTATGACGGAATCTAATCCTACACAGCACCGGTTTTCAGTGCCAACTAAGTAACATACTGTAACAAGCAGATTAAGTGATCGTTCTACAAAACATATTGGATGTTGCTGGTCATGAACCGTTTACCAAATGTTTATTCCGCAGTTTGTCGGTACACGTTTCTATGTTCAAGGTTCACGATAGGAAATGATTTTCTTACGCCGATTGCCACGCGGCAGAAATATTTCTTTATTCGATTTTAACTTTTTAAATTTTCTTTATAAACATTACAGCAATTGCAAAGTACTCTTATGCATTAACAATAGGGCTGGGAGCATGCTACTTTTACGTTTATTTGGTTTCAATGGTTTGGTTCGTGCTGGTGAGATGCCGGGAGACCGACGACTTACTGTCCGCTCTCATCGTGTTCTCACTGGGAATCGCAAGCGAAATTGCTGTCAGCAAGTTGCTTTACGTTCTTGTACATCGGTGAGTACAGCCGAAAGTTAAAATTTACAACGGAATTTCAATTTTGGCGCGCAATTATTTTTTAATAGACACCGGCTACATGCGTGCTTTTTAAACCGTCATAGATGAAATATGCAAAATATTTTATCTATGACATCATATTGTTACTAGGTGGTTACATAGAAATGATACAATGAAAATATTTAATGAAAAAAAATCTATTTACAAATTTTAAACGTAGAGTTTGCCAAGAGATATGAAATATATCATTTCTCACTGCCGCATCATGCATGCCGATACCGGTTAGCAGCATCTAAAGTGAGAAGTGTTTGCTGATGCGGAGGCCAGTCCGCTTATAAGCTTATGTTACAATGAACTGGAAAGCCTAATAAGTTCTCCTCTTTTCTTCCCGTGGGTATAGAAAAATAAATCTAAGAAAGAAGCAAATGCAGAATGTGAAAATGGCAGTAGCTACTGACTGATAGTGGGACGAAAATTTCAAAAAATACCACACTAAAGTTAAGCAGAATGGTGACGGGCAGCAGGATTTAACCTGTGGAACTGGAACAGTCGTCGCCAATCCGTTTGCAAAACATGGCATTCAGCTGGCATGGCATGGCAACCCATACCCATGAAAGAAACGGCAAATAGAAAGATGATAGGGACAACATCATATACATTGCTCTGAGCCCAAAGTAAGCATGCAATAGCTTATTTTGGTAGTCTTATGGAATCGCAAACAACGAAGGTACCACAAGCACCCTGACCCAGTACAATATAGAAAAGGTAGTTATTTACATAGACTCCGTCCGGGAATCTAACCCGGGTCCTCAGAGCTGGTGTCATCCTAAAAGCCGGTGCGTGCGCCACTCGATCACGTAAATCAAAGCTTAATAACGTTTCAGTAGCGAAGTCAGACACATCGTTGCTGGATATTTAGCTTGCGATGAACTTCCAGCTCTAAGCACTCGCTTTGCATCAAATTTAGCTGTAAATCTTAAAAGAGTGAAACGACGTGCATTAACATTCTGGTTCGTTATTTACGGCAATTGTATTTTGTACATACTTAAGCCAATAATACAACCGGGTCGACACGTTATGGAAGACTTCTTTATCTTGTACGGTAAGATTCTTTAACAACTTACACAAGTTTTTAACAGTTTCGTTTAGCTTGCCCTGTTTTGTATATTTTGGGTTAAATCTGATAAAATTTACTTCTTTTTTGTTTCGGACTACCTTTAAGTATAAAATATTTATAGAAGGACCACCGCTATGCTGAAGGTGTTGAACGTGAAGCCAAACTGTCCCATACTGTGACACTGGATGCATACTATCATTGTATCAAGTGTATCTGCATGTAAAAACAACTATTTAAATAATTTTATTATTTCATAGTAAATTTGGACATTGAGATAGCGACGGACTCACCACTTGTCACGTTGTTCCAAAAATATCTTCGGTGGAAGGTGGGTCGAAACGACTTAATTGTCTGGACCTCTGTCTACCCTTTTATTGGGAATGGCGTAAAGTGATATATATTGTATTTTTTTTAAATAAGTGTTTTAAGACTATGTTATTTATAAGGGAACCTAAGGTGTGAAATAAAAATATATTATTTTGTTTTTATTTATTTTATTATTTAGACGTCGCTGCCCCCGTCGTCGGTCAATTTTATCATCTTTCTTAATCATCGTAATTATTTCTTAGTATTCGAGCGTTTGCCAACTCTTCCAATACCCACAGGAATAATCTACTACACAGAACTTTACATTTTTACATTTTTTTTTACCATCTAGATAAAATTAGAATATAAAATGCTATCAAAATACAAAATGTGAGCCAATTTTTTAAAGCTGGTTTCGAGGTACGTGTATAAATTTGTATATAATATTAGGTCGTTTTAAGTAATAAGGTTATGTTGGCAGGTCTAGAGCCAATGTTCGAAACGCCCAATTACCAATTCGCGTTGTTTGCCCTCGCAGCGAGTTCAATATTCATCGGGCACTCAACTTCTAATATAACTGCATTCCATATGATAATCACAGGATATACTGAATCTCAAATGATATCTTTAAGCCATGAACTGTTCTATATGTGGAGTGATGCTGAAAAAGAACTAAAAGAAAAACCAACTTTACTACCTGATAATAGGAATGAAATTGAATCACTTAATGAAATTATCAAAAGGCGGTTGAACGAAATAATAAAACGTCACATTGTAGTAATCAATCTTCACAAAGAAGTTGAGGATTTATTCCGCGGTGCAATCGCCGTGGAGTTCATGTTGCTGATATTGGCGCTGATAGCGGAGCTGCTTGGTGGACTCAGAAACACGTATATGGAAGTACCATTCGCTATGCTTGTGGTTGCAACGGACTGCTGGACTGGACAGGGGATTGTGGACTCGTGCAACTTCTTCGAAAGGTCCGCATACGATTCTAAATGGGAGAGTTTTGATAAAGCGAATATGAAAACTGTTAACCTCGTGCTCAGAATGTCGCAGAAGACATTTAAGCTATCAGCGGGCGGAGTCGCAATGTTGGATCTCGCTTGTTTTATGTCCATAAACAAATGTATTTATTCAACGTACACAACGCTAGAGTCCATGATGAGTTAGTATTTTGAATTTAAGTAATAAATCAGTTAGAAGGTGAAAAAAGTTGTATTTAAGTAGTGTCTAACACGATGCTTTGTTACCTTAGAATACACCATCCCGTTTCTTCCCTTGGGTATTGTAAGAACCGAGTAAAGGAAAAGCCTTGAAAATTCCTTTTTCTACTGACAGATGGCGGGATAACGATCTCGAAAAATACCAGACGAAAATTCTGCAGACAGACAGTGTCAGGTTTTTGGCTGGCATCTTTATTTGCAGTGTGGTGATGGCAACCCCTCCCTAATCAAATAATTTATTCATCGACATAACTAATGCTCAATTACGATTTATTGATTGTATTTTTTTTTATCTTCTTTTGTAATGAGGTTCCTCTAACTAAGTAGAGATAGGCGAAAGAAACTCCGCAAGTATTCTTTTTTGTCATTTTTTTAAGGATTGTAATAATGTTCATCAAATAATTACAAACGATCACCTAGTTGCCACTGGTTATTATCATCAATGTTCATTTCATTCATTTATACTTTTTAGTATGGTAACCCTTTCATAAAGTTTAATAAATTTCTTGCGCCTGTTAATAGGCAGTTTCTGCACATTTACTGGGATTATGTTGTAGAAGCTTACACACCACCCCTTTGACGAGTTACTTTGGATTGGAGTCTAGTAACATGCGTTACAAGCTTGTATTTGTTACTGGTATTAATATTAAGAATACTTAATTCTTATTAAAATTATTCATGTTTACAATTTGAGAGGCCAACGTTAAAATAATTATTACTTTAAATACAATATATAATCTACATATAAAATGATTTCTATAAATTATTACATACATACGACATTATGCTTTGGAAATAAATAAAATAACAATTCTAATCGTTTTAACATCAGTATGTTCCTTACAGCATATGGGGACCCTATTGAAGCTTAGCATCAAGTGTAGTTCCAAGAAAAATAGTCGTAATCACACTCTTTCCTTTCTAATTTTTATTTGTTGCAGCAAGGATTGTCATATTTGTTATTTTAGTTACATAATTTATTAAAGGGTTTCTTTAATATTAACTTTAGTTATTTTATTTTATATTTTCTTCGTGCTGTATTCGGTCCCCGAATAGACAAATTTCTTTCTGCCACTGCCTCCAAGATGTTTAACGTTGGGTGTTGAGTTTTATATATTTAGTTTTATTGAACTGTATCTGACGTAGAGAAAAACACAAACAGAGACAAAGAAATATTAAAGAAGTATCATCGCCAAACAATACTATTGGTACATCGTGTTTATATTCTACAAATTGGGATAAATCATTAACAGGGAAAAAAATGGGCCGAGAATCGAACCCCACGGAACGCCCATTAGTTTTTTTTTTGTCAGTTATTTATAAATGGTTCTTCCCTTTATGTCGGTGAGCATAAGGGACCTCTAAGGTTATGTTCAAATTTGGCACCGCTCGCGATCTGCGCGCGTGTATTTCAAGTTCTAGTATATGAATATTTGTCTCCCTAAATATGTATACTTATATATTGTACCGTTAGCTTAGACACTACGACGGCGACGGGTCACCTGTCACGTTGTCACAAATAATCTTCTGTAAAAAAGTGTACACAAAGAAATTAATTGTCTAGACCTCTGCCTACTCCAGGGTGGGAAGATAAATAAATATAAGTTGGGGTACTAAACAATGCAAGGATCCTGAGAGGTCACGTAGTCAATAAAACCAGTTAACCTATGTAACTCTATGTAGTATATAATTTTGTTTTTATTTATCTTCTTCAGTTTCTGCATAATAAACAATAATACATTTACTATAATATTAATACATGTACTATTATTAATATTTTTAAATGTTAATGTTTTTTCACACATTTCAAATCTGCAAATATGTAAAGAATTAAAAGGATAATAAATATAATATAAATATAAATATCTTCACGCAATTCCCAATACAGGGGTAGACAGAGGTCAAGTCTAGACAATTAAGTCCCTTTGACCCACCTTCCACCGAAGATATTTTCAGGACAACGTGACAGGTGGTGAGCCCGTCGCCGTCTTTATGTCCAAGCCAACGATGAAATTCGTACATAAGTTTTTTTGAAAAACTCTGGTACTGCCACCTGGGGATCGAACTCGGGTCGCTCGACTCGAAATTCCGACCACCCAACAACTCGGCTATCGTGACTTACTTAATTAAAAGGATCAGGAAGGAGGAATTAAAAGGATCATATGTAATTTATAGTAGCACGTTATCGTAGTCCACTAGTGCATTCAAAATACCGACCACCATGGATTACAGTTTTATAAGTCTAATTGTATACATCCGTCGTGTATACAGATTTAATCTGATACACGGTTCAAAAATTACTAATACAACTCCGCATTGGAGCAGCGTGGTGAATTATATACCGAGACGTAAACTTTTAAGAAAAAGTGTATGGTTTTTCAGTGCCGCGATTCTATTTGTTACAGTGACATCTGTTGGCGAAATTAAATATTTTTATATATTATGTCATTATTGAAAAATACTGTTAAATACATACATTACACAATTTTTATGCTAGTGATCAAATCTGTGGTACCAAATTAAGTCCATTTTTAAGACTAAAAGTAATTGTTAAGGGTAACCATAGATATCTTTATTGTTTTATAAATAGCGATAGGAAAAGACCTCATGATCATACGGCCTTTTTTGTTATAATATTTTGATCGCCTGTGTAGGCACGGCTAGCAGATAGCACGCACCGTGTGAGAATTTTGGGTGACAAATGTCACTTTTATCATAGGTAATTAGGGATAGTTCATAAAGAAATTAATTTAAAACGTTATACTTGGGTATATTTATATGTTATATTGACATGTTATACATTATAAATTACATTCATTATAAATTCTGTTCTTGGCATAACAATTTGATTTGATTTATAGTATGTAGCAAATCCAAAAAGGCTCAGCGTGTACCACTCAAAGAGACTCAAGCAGTGCTGATTTTCAGTCTACCCCTTGGAGAACGTCCAGTACATCAGAAGGATATATACTAAAGAACGGAATATGTAATATAAAAAATGGTTTTAGACTAAATATTAACATTTAATAATTATGGTAAATTATGAAAGAGAGAACAAAAATGTAATAAACTAAAAATTACTCCATTTAGCAACTGCTTGTTTACGTAAATTACATAGTGATTTACCAAAACAAAATAATATTTGATAAAGAACCAATGTAGGGCAAAAAAACATAAATAAAAATATAAAAAGTGCACTTAAAAATATGTAAATATGCGAAAATTGATCGACCAATGAATAAAATCTTCCCTAGAATGTTGAATGAATGCAAACTGAGTACCTACTTGGCGGTTTTTGAAAGAGATGTTGTAAACAAACCACTATTTGGCGCTATTCGTTTGATGTATTTGCCCTTCCTATTAGTTTCTACGGGAATTTTGAGACGTGCGGACGTATCATAAATAAGAAAAAGGAGTTATACGAATGCGGAGTATTACGATATGATAATGTGTGTTGGTGCTAGTGACGGTGTGTTAACAGATGCCTTCACAACTTGCGGTACATTTCCGGAAACCCAAATAACCCCCGAGTTCTTTCATCCTATGCTTGTTTTAGGAATTTGGTCAATAGATTACACACAACTGGTTCTTTCCACCAGCGCAATTTTGCGACTTTGAGCACGGCTATGGAAGACAATATTTTAGAATATTTTGATGAGGACCCAACATCCAGTACTCGCCGTGCTGGACTAGTTTTTTGTGTTAACCATGGAGCAGAATGGAGGATATTGAATAGAACGGTCTAGATCCGTATCACTACCGCAAGACCCAAGAACCTGTCAAGAGTGACTTCCTTCCACGTGAGGGTTTTGCGTGATAGTATTGTGATCAATACCATCATTATCCAACCGGAATGTCTTATGGACTGACTGGACCTTTCTATGGGGATATTTGAAAAGCAAACAACTTACGCAAATGAGTGTAACAACGAAGAAGAAATGCGCCAGAAAATAGTCGCTGCATTTCAGACTGTAACACCCCAAATCCTGAATAATGCCACTGAGTCAGTGTTTCGCAGAATGCGTTTATACCTAGAAAAACATGAATTTCATATCGAGCCATTTTTGTGAGGTTATGTTGGTAAATACAGTGTGCTGTGGTACATTCAATTATTCAAAGGAATTTGCTGCTATAAGTTAACTTTGCTGTTTCCCGCTTTCACATTGTTATCTGCAAACCTCTGCACAGAATATTTCAAGTAAGGCTAATTTTTTTCTTTTCACTAATTAGGTTACCTAAACGTCATATTAGTAAATAACAACTACATGTGTCTTATTAAAAATAATTTAGATCAATAGTTATTAGATACCTATGTTTGCACCTACAGCGGTAGGTACTCACGGTTCGAGCGGCGAATCAAACGAGCCGCCGCTTTGGCGCGACGGCGGCGAGGCGGCGGTCTTTCTAAAAGTATTAGGTAGAGAACCGGGATAACATAAACGTAAGGGCGTTGTGTTACGAATATAATTACAAGTGAATAAGTAAATATTTTGGGAATAACTAAAGCTATTGGGGTCACATGTAAGTGAATTAGATTTAAAAACCTACTTTTAATTTATCCGATAGAGAGAAACAGTGTCGGAGTTAGGGTCATCAAAAGTTTGATTAAATAAAATATTTTTAAGTTTTGTATGGAAATATTTATAACTTAATTTAGTCATATTACCCTTACCACTGAGTTTATTATCAAATTAGCATGGGTACGTGCCTGTATAGACATTCATTCAAAATAATGTAATGTTGAAACTTTCAAAGATCATATGAACAATTTTCTTGAAGACGGGCGGGTCAAGTATATTCCAATACCTAGACTAGCATATATGAAGAAAATTATGAATTTAAAACAACCGAAACAATAAAACTCTGTCGTAAACAAATGTCACACAATAATGAGGCTGTATGGCTTAGTTCCCTTGCCTACTCTCCCGAGCGAATAATAAAAACAACAACAGCAGAACATTACAATGACATTAACATTTATAATTAAATGTAAACACTGAGTATTCAGCTAAGTCGTTTTTTTATTATTCATATACTTAAATAAGGTTAATGTTAATTCTATTAGTAACTTAATAACATTATCCTTTTGATAAGACCATTATTTTAGTAAATGTTATTTATTGTTGTTGGTCATATTGCGAGAATTTAGTATCTCCTTTATTGTTTTATAAAAATGCGATGGAACGAAGCTGTTACATTAGAATTTGTTAAAATCTATTTAAAACACGAATGCCTCTGGAATCCAGCTCATCCTGGATACAAAGTCAAATACCAGAGGGATAAAGCCTATGCTGATATTTGTTCTGAATTTAAAAAATCTACGTCGATGAGTTTAAGTGTGCCTGAAGTAAAAATAAAAATAAAAAATTTGCGAACAACATATGTTCAACAAGTACATAAAATACTTCAGAAATCAAGCCCGGACTCTATATATGAACCATCATTGGTATGGTTTCACGAAATGGACCGATGTATGAAGCATATCCCGACAAATCGACATACAACTTTTTATAGTAATGTAAGTTTGTATGTATTCAAACCTTTGTGAGTCAAGTTAATAATCCTCAATTAGGTTTTGTAATCCAGCATTCCAAACCATGTTCCAGTGGTTTCAGGGATATCAATGAGACCTACTGTATTCCCACATTGGTTCGACAAATACTGCATTTTTTATATTGTTATCACAAGAACAAGGTTATAGTAATGTACAGTCCCAATCACATGGAAATTAAAGACACTGCAGAATAAATGGTTACTAAAGTAGGCTGTAAATAAATTAAATATTAGTGATTTGGTTTCTATTGATATAAAATTAAAAATATTAGTGTATCATAGACCTCTATTTTATTAGGAATAATAAAGTTCAAATTTAAATAACCTGGTAAAGCTGGAAAAAATTTATAGGTTTATTTAGTCAATACATCAGAACTTAATGACCACTATTCTTATGGTGTGATATTTGTTGATGTTCAACTACTTCGACTATAGTGACTATCATAGTCAGATTTCAGTAATGTATAAGGTTATAATAATATCAAACAATATTTTTCAGGCGCAGGACACACCTGAAGTAGATTCGTCATGCCAAATATGGGTGGACCAAGAGCTTCAAAATGGAAGCATAGATGAATCACACTCTGATCCACTAAATGCACAAACTGACACCGAATATGATTCATCAAAACCTGACGATTCAGTGTCTCATATAAAAAAAGAAAATGAAAATGTAACTCAAACCCATAAAAAAGTTAAAAAGAAAAAACTAAAACACAGGCTGTCCGAACAAGATTATTCAAATGATTCCACATCTGAATCAGTTCCTATTGAAGATGAGTTTGATATTTATGGAAAATATATTGCCTCACAATTAAGGAAAATGGAATTGCATAAAGCTTTAAGGTTACAGTTAGAAATACAAAGCCTTGTAAGCGAAGCAAGAATTTCAGAATTAAACAGTGACTAACACTAAACAATATATCATTTACATAATTATATAACATAAACTTATGTGTGTTTACTGTATAAGTATTTAACCACCCCTTTTGTTCTCAAGGGTAAGGGACAGAGGCAACTAAAGGAAGTCTTGAAAATACTAATAGTGGAATAAACATCTTATAAAGTACAAGAACAAAAACCAGCAAATTGGTGACATGCAGCAGTGTGTAAGGTGCAAGGTATTACTGCGTCTTCAATCCACTTGAAATTATTGCCTTTCTTTTACCAATCCACCTTTAAGCTTAGTAAGAGTGACTATTTTACCACACACAGGGATTTATTTTCTTATGGATCTCTTATGAGATCCATATGAAGGTAACAAGAAGGAAACACTTATGGAGCCAAATATCTAACCAATAAGAATAATTGAAGTCAGACTGTGGTAAAGTATAAATATACTATATAAAATAGCCAAAATAATCCCCAATCTGCTTGCCAAGTGTGGCGAATGTTGCAAACCCAGGCCTCGTTTACTGCAGTTGAATTTTGCTGGCCATTATTTATGAATCTGAGCACATAAAAAATGTTCCAACAAATTAATAATATCCTTTTTTTTATTTGGTTAAAAAATTCACGATAGCCAAGCATGGAATTTGAGTTAAGAGATCTGATTTTGATCAATAGTTTTTTCAAAGAATTAAACTCAATTTATATTGACTTGGACATGAAGACAGTGATAGGCTCAATAGTACATAATTATTATTAATTATTTTTACAAAACAAGAACACTAGTCAACATTATAATCTTGTAATTTTAACATGTATTCGAAGTGTCAGTACCACTCCTACCTATTTGTGTCATCAAATAGAATCATAACAACTATTGTGTGTGTATAACAACTGTTGTATTCCAGTTTGAAAGGTATAGAAAGCCCATATAAACACGGACAAGAAGGCATACCATCTTAGACATCTGGGATGACAATGCATATCTTACTTTCTTTTTTAAAGGTGTTAAGGTGTTGTAGGTTGCAGCACAGGCTTAACATCTGACTGCTAGCTCGTTTTTTCATACTTATACATTAAAAATATTTAATAATATTGCATAAAATTATAGTAGAATTTTATAACATTACCAATTCTGCTGTGTAGAATATGATAACTTTAAATTTGTTGTTTATAAGTATTTATTGTATTATTTAATTAGAATTTTATGTGATTACCAAAGAATTAAAAAAAATTCTAAATAATCTTGCTTCTTAATTTCCTTCTAATTCTTGTTGCCATTGGCATTGGTTGCACAGAAGAAGAAATAGTGATAAATGGGGGCAAATGGGTGAATAATATAGAACGTCTTCAAAAGCAGCTGAGTCGTATAAATATGCAAGCAATAAGTGTGGCTTGAAAATTATCACCAAAAAAACTAAATATTTAACGCAAAGGTTACACAAAAGAACGCGTAAACAAGTTTAAATATTTAGGCATTAACGTGAATGATCAGTGGAATAGTGAAATACGTGCATTGCACAGGCCAGAAGTGTATTTATAAAAATGAGGAATATTCTCTGCTCTAAGCTGTTTATAATAATAATAATCTTTATTTAATATGAAACATATTTGGTTTACAAAGGCTGGAAACCTCCTTTTAAGCATTGTAGCCTGTGTCAGGAGGTACCACTCTTCCTTAAAAGTATCTTATATATATGAAGTAACATAAATTCTTAACAAATAAACAAAAAACATAAGAGAAAACAAAAATGACACTATGTCAAAAAAAAAACTATGAGCTATGTTTATATACGTTTTTTCAGTGCGGTAGTTTATATTTTAAATACAGATAACTTTACTATTTTTACGTGTATAATTTACTGATTCTTAACAATTAAAGCCTCAATTTCTTCATGTTTTTTTCCTGCAGCCATTTAGGAATGATTTTTTTGCATTCTGTGTATAATTTTTCATACATTTGCAATTCTTTATCTAAAATGTTATGTTATAACATTATGTTATAATTGAGCAGATCGCTTGTTATATTGTCTGTCCGCAAATACGGTCTTAGTAATTGGAATTTGCACCACATGGTCTATTCTCCGTTTAGTAACCGCTCTAGGGTAATAGTGTAGCGTTTTGTGCTTTTTTAATACAATATTATTGATATATAATTTCCTTACCCTCAAAAGTTCACTTAAATTATAAAGTTGTTCAGTAGGAAATCTCTTTCTCCTAAAGTACATCACTTTTATCAAGCAGCGTTGTGCACGCTCTACATTTAGAAACCTTGTTTTAGCTGCACCAGCCCAAGCAGTAATGCAGTAAATTAACATTGATTATACGAGGGAAATGTATATTTCTTTAAGTAAAGATCATTGATATAAATAAGGAATAAAGTTGGACCAAGGAAACTACCTTGAGGTACTCGATATGAGATCTCGGTATCCTCACTAAGAACGCCTCCTAATTTGACCTTTTGAAACCTTTTACTTAAATAGTATTTGAAGAGACTCAGTGGTATTCCCCTTATACCAATTTTTCTAGCTTGTATATAAGAACGGGGATTGAGACGGTATCAAAGGCTTTTTTTAAATCTAGGAATACTGAAATACATTTCTCTTGATTATCTAAATATTCAGTAACCAGCGAAGATAACTCTATAACTGCATCTTCAGTTGATCTTCCATGTCTAAATCCAAATTGACAGTTCGATAAAATTCCAAATTTTTCTATATATTTAAGTAGCCTTATATTAATAAGTTTTTCAATAATTTTTGATAGGGCTGGTAACACTGAAATAGGTCTATAATTACTGATATTGTCTTTATCTCCGCTCTTGTACACTGGTGTTATAATTGCCTTTTTTTAGAGATGTTGGAAAAACACCGTTGTCGAAACAAAGGTTAACTAAGTGAGTTATAATAGGTATTATTTCTGTTTTAGCAAGTTTCAGAAAGTAATTTGGGATATTATCCCAACCTGGCGAACTGTCTGATTTTAAATTCATGAGTACATTGTTTATTTCATCCTCGTCAGTGTGAGCTAGAACAAAAGAATTAGGCTGGGGAGCTAGGCTTTGTAGATAAGCGTTTGATTCTAGTTCTGATATTTTAATGTCCAAAGCTAATTTTGTACCGATATTGGCAAAGTATTTATTAACAAAATTAGCTGAATTTTCAGATGATTTTAAATTGATAAGATCAGAGTTCGTGTAATTTACATTATGTGTGTATGTTATATTTTTAATGTTTTTCCATAATTGTTTATTATTTTTGATAGACTGCGCTAATAATTGCCTTTCAAAGTTTCTTTTTAGTTTTTTTATAAGATTATTACAGAAGTTTCTGTATCTAGTGTAGATTATTTTAATACTTATGTTTGTAACATCAGAGCGTACCTTTATTTGTAGTTTATTTCGGTGTCTTATACAACGAAGAATACCAGTCGTGATGCATGGTTTAATGATACGATATTTTTCAGGAATACACGTGATAATTGTATTTTTCTTTAAAGACGCTGTAAGTTTATATATCAAACGATCAGTTACAATTTGGGGATCATGACAATACAACAGTTCAGCCAGGTTATCATTTTTTAAACAATTTAGTGCCTCTTCATAGTTAATAGTGGTTTTTGTTTTAGTTGTCTTAAACTGTTTCTTTATTTTTGTGATAGAGAGAAAAATAGTACAATGGTCAGTAATAAAAGTATCTAGTACCACAACTGATGCATTAAATTTTGTTTTATTTATTTTTAACATAAAGTGATCTAAGCAGTTTATTTCACTCGTAGGTATTACATGTCCTGCAAGAATGCCATGTAAAGATAACATATTCAAGTAATTAATCCTATTTTTCAGTTCATGTGATTGTTCCTCTAGTTTAGGTGCAATATTTATATTTATGTCTCCCGTAATTATAATATTGTTTTTTGTTGTATTGTGTGCAGTTTCCAAATGTATATTTAAAGAATTTTCGGCATTTTATTTGACGGCGATCTATAAATACAAAAGACGGTGTTATTCAATATATCCAGCTGAATGCATGATGCTTGAGAAAGTTTTATTTCCTTTATTTTATGTTTTAGCCCATCCTTTATAAAGACAACACCATCGTTTTGGTTAAACTGATATTTTGTATAATATGACTGATAGTTTGATAGTTGTGGTATGGGTTTTTTAGGGTCGAGTCTACATTCAGTTAGAACAATTACATCAATCTCTAATTCTAATGTAGGCAAAGTAATCAAAAAGTCATCAAAGTTGTAATATATGCTCCTGATGTTTTATGATATGACAGTAAAGTCAATAATGTTAATTTGAATACAATTGTTTAGTTCTTCAATATTACATTTAAAAGTACTCGCTACTTCTAATTTATCCACTTCATTTATTATTTCTATTGTGTCACCCATAATCAAAAATATTGAAAGTTAAACACGACTTGCAAACAGTAAAATATTGCTGATTGGTTAGAAGAATCAGTAACTTTATGTATATTGTTAGGTTACTACTTAGTAAAATTTTGTATATAAATGTTTTGTAATAATAATGTGAGATCATCTTCAATTGGTTCTTTTGTATAAATAAATAATATAAGTATAAAATGTGTTTGTATGATAGTGGTGTACAATATTTTGACGAGTAATGCTGTATATAGAAGCGAGTACTTAAGAGAAAATTAATGACATCAATCTCTGCACATGAAATATAAAGGGTTATTTCAATTAATCTTATTCTGTTCACAAAATTAACAATATAATTATAAACTACGTGTAAGATTACTTCGATGTTGTCTTCAGTGTTTTGCGCTATGGAATGGAGAGTTGGACGCAAACCTCAAATTGATGAAACTTGAAGCTTTCAAAATGTGGACTTATAGGCGGATCCCCCGAGTATCAGGGGTCTACAGAGTCACTAATGTTGAGGTGCTACGTCGCATGGATAAAATATTAGAAATATTAAGGACCATGAAAGGAAATAAAACTGTACTGCTGCTTACTGCAGGAAAATGTATTACACTTTGTACACATGAGATGGGACAAATTTCGATTACTTCAGCTAGTAATGCAAGGAAATATCCAAGGCAAAAGACGATCCGGTAGAAAAAAAACTTTCAGATTGAAGAATTTAAGAGAATGGTTAAACCTCAGTACCAGTTCCCCATTCCGAGCTGCAGTTTGGAAAGTTAAAATAGTCGCCAAACTTCGCCGTAGGTGCTGCAGTGTGGATTCCGAAATAGAGGATCATATAGAGATCGGAATGTATTATACCTACTGTAGGTTTAATGATATTAAACCTACAGTGTACAACGATCGATAGCTGTACGAATCATATGAGGTTATTATTTTCTTATCTCTCAATATACTAGCGGATAAGGAGTCACAGTCATATACACTAAAAGGCAACCAAAATTCTCCTGCCGGTCTTTAAAGCCCGCATGGAGCAATATAGTTCAATGTTAGAAAGATCATGAGATTTTTTACATTAAAATAGGAAAAAAAAATACTAGTTTCTAAATAGTTTTGACTGTATATGCGCCTTTAGCTTCGACATCCAGAAGTGAGCTGGATAAATTTTGGAAGAATGTTAGAGAAGTTCTAGATTTGGTTAGAGGAATCGAATGAATTGTTGTATGTGGTGATTTGAATGGATGGGTTGGTACCGTACTCGCTGCATGACCGACTGCGCAAACAGGTAATGGATAGACGAGAGTTCAGGAATGCTGGTCTGGGAACTGATTACTATGTTAACGGATCACTGTGTTAGTAATTACTAGATTAAGGGCTCTTTACGCTACCGTATGGCGGTACCAGATCCCCAGTCGGTCTGTAGCATCCTAACCTGGAGGCTTCAGGAAGCAGATACTAGGGACAAATATCATGCGTGGGTAGCCGAAAAGCTTAAAACGACGACGACGTAGTAGTAAAATTAGAGATGCATGGTGGAATAATGAAATGAAATTAAGCGGTAAAGAAGAAGAAAAAAGCTTGGTTAGACTACTTGGCCTCTAAATGACTGTGGATCGGAAGGTTAGAGCTTTGCTACCTCTCCCTGTCCGCAGCCTCCTTTTGCATCATGCCTGTTCGCAAAGGTTCACATTTCGACTGCAGGTGCTATCGAGCGATCAGCAGTTTAGCAAGTAAAGTTTACTTTTCTTTAATTTTAAGGTTTTGACGCGTAGGATGCAAGAGAAATCGAAAAGATTATGGGAACAATGCGGATTTTTTTTTTACAATGCGGATTTAGACCTAGAAAAGGATGCACGGATTAATGAATTAATTAATTTCTCTTCGCATGATCACGCAGAAGCTTCTAACTGCTAACTAGAAGATTTTCTGTGCTTTTGTGGATCTTGAAAAGGCATTTGATAAGGTTGTAAGGAAGAAAATGTGAAAACTATTGCCGACCATTCGCAACATACCTGCGAATGGTCCATTGCTAAGGGCTGTCTAGTCATTTTACTGTAACTGCAAAGGCTGTGTGCGGGTAAGGCATGACCTGTCACCTATTTTTAGCATATTAGCCAAACGGGCGTAAAACAGGGTTCTGTCATATCTTGATCCACGCTGTTGATACTGCGTTTCGACAGCTATTTACAAAATCTGAAAGATAGCTGTTTTGGATGTGAAATTGGATGACATGAAAGTAAATTATCTGCTGTATGCTGATGATGTAGTGCTCATTGCACCATCAGAGGCAGAACTATAGGCATTACTCATGTATATAAAAGAGGAATGTGAAATTAAAAGCGTCCGTTTGAATGCTAATAAAACTAAGGTTCTGGTATTTGAAAGAGACGAAGAGAGAACGAAGTGTGAAATATGGGTAAATCAGAAATGTCTACAACAGGTGAATGAGATTGTATACTTGAGGAATACTTTTAACCGGGATGGAAGTTGTGATATAGATGTGGACAGGCGTGTCGCTGCCGGGAACCAAGACAACGGTGCCCTGACTGCGTTATTCAAAAGGGCAAGGCATAGCGAAAAGTGCACGCCTTGCAATACATATCACAGTGCTGGTACCTACTTTGTTACATGATCGAAACATGTCTATGCCAGAAAAAGCATAAAAGTTGAATGCACTGGAGATGCGATCTCTTCCTAAAATGTGCGGCGTCACCTTGACTGACTGAATACGAAAGATGACCTTATCACGAAAATTGATAAGGGCCTGCTTCGATGATTTAGGCACGTTGAGGGAATGAGTGAAACCCGAATGGTGATGAAAATATAGCGCGAAAGTTAATATTAATAGGTGTCGATGTAGGCCGAATCTAACTTTTGAAAAGCATGTAAACAAATTGCTGGAAGAGGGAAAGAAAGAAACCTAGATGACCCTTAGAAAAGATACCTAGATGCGCATGCATGAAGATTATGAATCTGAAAGAATCGAATGAGTTATATAAGGATCGTGACACTTTGCGATCTGTTCTCTCTGCCTGCCCCTCTGGATTGTGCGTGAAGATAAGTAAGTTCACATATTCCGAAAAAAATATTTAAAACATGCTCATGTTATCATCATACTCAGTTTATACTTATACACTGTAAGAAGCGTAACAGGAAGAAGAGACTAATTAGACTTTCACGTAATTCCCATACTAGAGTAGGCAAAGGTCCAACAATGACGCCCTTTCGCCCCCTTTTTTTGGAATTAAAAATGTATTGCTATTGGGTATTATCAAAATTAAGAAATTAGGCCAATGTAATGTCAATTTCAAAACCATAGATAACTATTATATGTTTCAAAACTATCAATGTTTGTAGGCTGTATGGCTTACTTCTCTTGCCTGCTCTCCCGAGCGAATAATAAAAACAACAACAATATCAATGTTTGTAAACATAAGAACGTTTAAGAATTTAATTTTAAAATAATTTCAGTTATTCTCTCAATTCATTTTGAGCAAGAGGACTGCACCGACTCCGTTCAGATCTATACCGGTTTGATCGCACTGAAACATATTACCAAAAAAATATGATAAAGCGATAATGATGAGGTGGAGCGAAAACGAGACTTATCAGTTCGTGAAGATTTACCTAGGTCATGATTACTTGTGGAATTCTAATCATGAAAATTATAAATCAAAAGAAACAAGACGGGAAGCTTATCAGGCAGTAATAAACAAATTTATGACTTGTACAGGCATACTTCTAAATGAAAACGAATTGAAAATGAAAATAAGAAACTTAAGATCAACTTATTCACAAGAAATGAAGAAAATACGTGCAAGATCTAGTCCAAATTTACCATATATCCCTACTATAAAATGGTTTGCAGATTGGCAGAGATGTTGTGAACACAAATCGAGAAAATCTGCAGATTCTGAATACGAAGTTAGTAATATTAGTTGAAATTGCTCCATTTTGAAATTATTTTCTATTAGAGCTGTTTCCAATACTTTAAAGCCATCATGATCACTTTTGAGCTAGGCAATTCAGTTTAGAAATTAAGATGAGAACAGAGTGAATACCAGTTTTTTTCCAAATATGTGATGAATGGTGCGTTTGTAAAACAAAAATATCGAGTTATGTAGTGGAATATGTTGGTGCATCGCATGGCATGCCAGCATTTCCCAATTCTACTGTATTTTAAATTTTGTCACTTTCCTAACATGAGATTAAAATAAAAACCTAAATACTTATATGGTTAGATCAGGATTACAGTCTCAAAAAATACCAGTTCAAAATTAAACAGTCTGTTAGTAGCCAGTATTTAAGGTGCAAGGTATTTGGTTCAGTAATCGCCAATTACTTGCAAAGTAATGTTGATAATGACAGAACCTTTTGAGAGTGGCTCTATGTTTAACAGTGAAACATTAGAGACCCTAATGAATATGTATGTACCTATATTAAGTCACGATAGCCGAGTGGTTGGGTGGACAGAATTTCATGACAAAAGACCCAAGTTTGATGCAGGTGGCAAGCCCATACCAATGGATTTTCAAAAACGTATGTACAAATTATATTATTGGCTTGGAATAAAGATGGCGACAGGCTCACCACCTTTCATGTTGTCCCAAAAATATCTTTGGTGGAAGATGGTAAAAAGGGACTTAATTATCTAGACTGGACCGCTGTCTACCCCTGTATTGGAAATTGCATGAAAATATTTATTATTTTTGTTTTTTAATATTAGGAACCTATTTTACTGTAAAAAGTCACGATAGCCGAGTTGTTGGGTGGTCGGAATTTCGAGTGGAGACCCGAGTTCGATCCCCTGGTGGCAGTACCAATGAGTTTTTCAAAAAAAACTTATGTACGAATATCATCGTTGGCTTGGACATAAAGGCGGCGACGGGCTCACCACCTGTCACGTTGTCCCGAAAATATCTTCGGTGGAAGGTGGGTCAAAGGGACTTAATTGTCTAGACTTGACCTCTGTCTATCCCTGTATTGGGAATTGCGTGAAGATATTTTTTTTTTATTTTACTGTATGCTTCAAAAGCATTATGTGACAGGTAAAGCTGTGATAGCCAACTAGGGAAATAATCTAGATTAGATTAGATGGGCTGGTTTGTGCAACATGACATGACTACCATGTATTTTGAATGTAGGCAGGAATGTCTAAGATTATTTAAACCAACCCAACTCCTTAAGGAAACCCAGCAGCCCCTAAAACTTGGAGAGAGAACTCGGCACACTGTGATGCTTAGCCCTGTATACTAGGTAAATAATCTAAATAACCAAAGTTATCTGCCTGTTGCATCCTTTTTTATTATTTAATGTCCTAAAGTTCTTGATAGATACTGCAGCCGGAGTTTGCTCAAATTTGGTTTGGTATTTTTTTAGATGTTTATGCTTCTACTGTTGGTAGCCCTTAGTCATCTCCCTTCGATGCCTATGGAAAGCAAGGGGGTGGTAAATTGTTTTTTTTTTTTAATGCCAGCATCTTATCAAAAGGTTTTATCCCTTGACTCAACCACCAGTTCAACCAAAACCATTAAAAAATCTATCATGTTTGTATGCTTATTTTTTTGACAACTGCACAACTAACATTTTAATTTTAAGCATAACTTATCTGTTCAGGAACAACCTGATACTGATGAAATGAACCGAAAATGGATATCGGATGAAACAGACCATGGATCACTTGAAACAAAGAATAATGAAACATGTGATACAAATAATATAGACAATTGTAGTATCTTTGCAATGAAAAGAAAAAAAGTAGAAACTAGAAGCCTTAGTGCTGTTCAGTCAGACAGTTCATGTAGGGAAAGCTTTGATCCTAATGTTGAATCAATTACAAACGAGGACGAATTTGATATTTATGGCAGGTACATTGCATCACAGCTCAGGAAGATGGATCTACGGAAAGCTTTACAGCTACAAATTGAAATACAAAGTCTTGTAACTGAAGCAAGGATTGAGGATTTAATAAGTTTTCACTGATACTTGTTTCAATTCTTGAGACTAAATACCTTAAAAGAAGAAGCGAACTTAGAACAGGGTTATAAAACCCACCCTTATTTTGAGCTGTTCTAAGTAACATCATGGTCAGGGAATGGAGGGTCAAGATAAAAAAATGTAACTCAATGATTCCTTTTTGGCCCTTTTTGTGCCATGCATTCCTGCTCTACTCCACTCCATTTGCGTCACCTTTACTTCATAGTGATGAATCAAACTGCCATCCCCACTCACCATCCTGTTAAAATATTTATCCTTGTTTTCACCACATAAACAAACATAGCATTGTGCAAAACCACCAACCACACCTCTCCATACCACGAGGTATTTGGCCCATCCCTGTACATGGTTTGTATTATCAGAATACAGTAACTTATATATAATTTTACAAGCAAACACTAAGACATATACCACTTGGGTATAGTCTAATGTTTAATTGATATTTCAATTAGTAGTTTTTTATTTGCAATTTTTTTGAAGAATTTTGAATAATTTTCTTCTTTTGTTTAATATTAATTTATCTTTTTAATTATGACCAATTAATGACAAATTACAATACATATCTATATAAACCTTGTTACTTTTAATAAAATAAACCGTTCTACTACATAATTATACCCTGAACATATTTTTTTAAATAAATAAATATCTTCCCGCAATTCCCAATACAGAGGTAGACAGAGGGCTTCATGCAATTCCCAATACAGGGGTAGACAGAGGTCTAGTCTAGACAATTAAGGCCCTTCGACCCACCTTCCACCGAAGATATTTTCGGGACAACGTGACAGGTGGTGAGCCCGTCGCCGCCTTTATGTCCAAGCCAACGATGAAATTCGTACATAAGTTTTTGAAAAACTCATTGGTACTGCCACCTGGGGATCGAACTCAGTATTTATTGCATTTTAAAAGTACGATGTATTTATACAATAATCACGATAGACTAGTGGTTGAGTGATCGGAATTCGAATCGAGAGACCAGAGTTCTATACCATGTGGTAGGCTCATACCAAAAGGTTTTTACAAAAACTAATGATAATTATTTCTATCGTTGGTTTGGACATAAGGACGGTGACAGGCTCACCACCTGTCACGTTTTTCCGAAAGATGTCTTCAGTGGAAGGTATACCGAAAGGACTTAATTTTCTAGACCTCTATCTTCCCCAGTATTCGGAATGGCGTGAAGATATTTAATTATTTTAGAAGTTTGTACTCATGCAAGACTCGCCATAACGAGTGTAGTTCGCCTGCGACAGGAAGTCATAAGTACGGACAACAAATTTCTGTACTATAAGTTTCCCATACTTGTCACTCGTGATTACTCCGTTTGTAAACATTGTAACTTTATTAGAACTAATAATATTAAGCTGTAAGTGGTATACTTACTTGGTGATGGTTATGAACTTGCGATGTCTTTCGTTGTAGATTGTGAAGTCTTCCGCAAACACTGATTACTGATAAATTATTGTAAACATTCTCGTATTACTCCCATGATTGGTTTGATATTTGGCAGAATTCTAATAATAAGGGCTATAAAGACCAAGAAAGAAGAAGGGTTGGAAAGAAAAGAAAGGGAAGGATCCTGGGTTGATTTCGTTGACATTTAAACCTTTGCTTTGGCCAACCAAGCTATATGTTAATCCAGGTTATAATTGTGTGCCAAATTAAATTTTTTCGTTTAAAAATGCACTGATTTAATGCCTGAAGGTATTTTCTACCTACCAATCACCAGTTAAACTGTACGTTCATTTATTGAAGTTTGTGCATCAGAAATTAATGAAAATGTTATAAACATGACACTCAATACCGATTTAATTAGTCTGGTATTTTTTGAGATAGTTATAACGCCCTCTGTGGGTAGTCAATGCTCTTTTCAAGGACTTACTCGCATGTTACTACACCGACGAGAAGGGGAGTGGTCAATTCCACTGCTCCGATTCAAGGTACTATATGCATTATTTTTCAGACGTCCTGGCAGCCGAGTGGTTTGGTGAATGGAATTTCGAATGGGGAGACTCCAGTTCGATTCTCAGGAAGATGATAATTAGTTTTTTCGAAATTTAGTTATGTACAATTTGTATCTTGTGACTTGAACACATCGCTAACATGTGAGTTAAAACAAAAAAAATTTTTTAGACCTCTGACTACCTTATAATATATAGGGATACCTTATAAGAATATTACAAGTAATGCAGGATACCTTTAAAGATATGAGGGTACGAGGGATAGATGCAATAAAGGGGCAGGTGTTAATACAAAAACGCAAACTGCATGTCTGATTTTTTTTATTGCTGTTACAGCATCCGTTTACAATATAAACAAACATTATCGCTGACATTTCACTAGTGAAAATTCAGATCGTTCCTTGTACCAATTGCTCTCGCATGAACCGCAGAGAAAATGTTCACGAAAATATACATTGCTGTCTGTGCCGCTGACATATTGCAATTTATCTCCAAAAAAAAAAAGTTAGTCGGTAAATCACATCCAAATCTAAAATTAGATTAAGTACTTCAACTGTTTTCCGTGTATTAAAAATTAAACAACGTAAGTCTGACTTCGGGGGCAGTGCGAATTCAGATTAAAAAAAAATTAAACATCTAAAAAAACTTAGGTTAAAATAACATTAAAGGCCGCCCTCAAAAGGCTTGTGTTCGTGGCACAGCAAAAAATGTGCCCCCGGACCCACCTCGCCTTTTGAAAGAGCCTCGGTTTAAGACTAGAGTCGACATAATGTCTCAATCTCATTTATTAATACAACTTCAGACGTCCCATGTGCGTTATTCCTTTTCGACATTGTGATGTATCTTATAAACGTTCAGTCAGTGGCATAGATTAAAAAAATAAAAGCATAGACAAAACACATTATGCGAGTTTACACAACTTCTTGATACGACTAGGTAAACTTATTGCAGTGGGGATTACAAGCCAGTGAAGAAAGAGACAAAGGAGTTCCCCAAAAAACTATGTTCCGTTCAAACGCATTTTATAAAAAGTTGTCCTTTTTTTAATTCTGCGTGTTGATAAATTTGAACTCTATTTGTTCATGTAGTTATGAATTTATTTCTATTGATGTAAAAAACAAGACTATCTTATTAGACTTTAAAAACAAATATTTATTTGAAAATCTCATTATTGCCTTTAAAGAATAGAATTGTAAATGGTGTGACATCATCGCGTCTTCTCGCTTGCACAGTACTTGCATCTTTGTTTCACACTGTACAATGAAAAAGAAATAGGTTTAAAAATTTGAATTGGTTATTTTAATATCATTTGCATTAATTTTTGTTTTTTAATTAAAGTTATCACTTTAGTTCAAATTCTTCTAGGAGACTGTATCTCCAATAAAAACATGACATGTAATAATATGAGATCTTGCGAAAGATCGCTAAGACAGAAAGCAGCTTATATATCTAAAAATAAAATACTATATTATAACTAAGAATAGCATCAATGCGTGTACAAATTAATCTCAATACATAACAATGTTTGTTTTTTGTGGGTGTCGTCTAAGGCTACAAAGGAAAAAAAACACGAAAATATCACTGGCTATGACAGAATAACCATCTAGTAAAATACTAAGCCTAAATTCAACATACCAGTAACGGGCAGCAGCGTCTAAGGTGCGAGTTGTCTGGTACTGCGATCGCCAATCCGCTTGTCAAGCATGACAAACACTCCCTTACAGGAGAGGCCTATGCCCTGTAGTGGACTTTTATAGGTCGTCATCTATTTTATGCTATGTAAATAATGTCTTGTCGATTATGCATTGGAAATATATTTTGATAGAATATAACAAAAAAACGCAATATCTATGGTGTCCACACACAAGTATATTCCGCCATTTGTAATTCTATTCTTTAATGACACGAGTTTAAATCAACAGGCGCGCCTTGAACGAAACATAATCTTTGATAGATATAACTTTAAAAATGGAACCATAACGGCATTTTTGAAAAATTATAAAACGATAACACCAATATTGTTAAGGTAACCGATTTCCTAAACTAATGTGTGAAAATAAATTACTGCGTTATTTAAAAAACAAACAATTATTATAAAATATTGGAAGCATAATGGAAGATTTATAGGCAATTTACATAACGAGACGGTGTTTTCGCTGGGCCACATCGGCAGTGTGTTTTTGGGCATACCTTTATGTTTTTATAGTTTAGGGTTCAAACTCAATTCTCAACAAAAAAAAAGAAGTACAAAATAATACTTAAGAGCTAAATATAATTTTCAAACTATTGTTTCGACCACGTAATTACAGTTATATCGACACTATAGACACAGGTAATGGACGAAGCGTTCCCATCCAACTGTAAAGTAGATAGGAACAGAAACGTGTGAGCGGGAAAGCTATTCCGAGGCCAGTAGCCGTCTTTTTCTAGAATTTTGATAGGTGTAGCATCGCCTCGCGAGTGCTGTCTTTTCATAGACAGTAAGAGAAAGATATTGGCCACACGATCGCTTAGTCTGTTTCAATTTTATGAGAATATTGTTTTAGTTTCCATTATCTATGTCTACTAATGACAAAGTTCAAAAATTGGAATAAGTTTGTATTTGATACGGCCAGAAAATTGTATAAACGAAATTGGATAGGCATTCTTTGTTACCAAAACCATGTAAATTTCATAAAGTGACTAATTAAATATATAAATTTTATAAACTAGATTTAGTTTAGCCAGAAAGGATTCAACCCACAAACTTAGTCTAAAATATCTTATTTTCATATCATCAAGCATTCTCAATACAGGGGTTGTCAGAGGTTTGGCGAGTCATTTCGACCCACAATGTAAATAATAATAAATAAATAAATATCTTCACGTAATTCCCAATACAGGGGTAGACAGAGGTCTAGTCTAGACAATTAAGTCCCTTTGACCCACCTTCCACCGAAGATATTTTCGGGACAACGTGACAGGTGGTGAGCCCGTCGCCGCCTTTATGTCCAAGCCAACGATATAATTCGTACATAAGTTTTTGAAAAACTCATTGGTACGAGCCTGCCACCTGGGGATCGAACTCGGGTCTCTCGGGACTCGAAATTCTGCCCACCGAACCACTCGGCTATCGTGACTTACACAAACTTACCCACAATGTGGTGGAGAATATTCAGGACAACGTGACGTTGGTGAGCCAGTCAACGTCTTAGTTCTAGCCAAGAACACAAATCATACATATGGCTTATTGATTAAAGTGTTCCAACAGGCAATCGAGCTAAAGTCCTTTGATTTCAATTCAGATTACAAAGATCCAGCTAGCGTAGCTCGAAAATGTCGTATCTATTGAATTAATTTGAGACCTTTTAAAAGAATATATTCAATAGTAATATTTGTGGTTCAATTCCATACACTAAACTATCTTAAAATTTTCTTGTATATTTAAGATGTCTAGGAGGAAGTAATAAATGTTACATACATGTTCGACAAACGAGAAGATACATACATTAATAATAAATGTAAGTATGTAACGTTTATCCATACACAGACCTCAATAAAATTAGCTCTGAAGAACTCAGTCTTCAATTTGACAGGTCAATAAGGCCCTGAAGTCCTGTGGCTACAGTATCGACATTAAGAATTTCGAAATTTTCACAATCTTTTTCGAATTTTCGAAACAATAGCCGAAAAATTGCTTAGTTAGGTAGCTTGTTGAAATATTTAGGAATAAGCTAAGTACTTAAACAGTTCTCGTGTGAGATCTGATACGAAGACAATCCCGAGCGTAACTCGTGACGGTTTATCATCAAAGTTGCTAAACACATGGGAGACCGAATTAATTAACGTATGAAATAATAGATACTCTATGCTATTACATTATCAGAACGAGAAAAAAAAAACAAACAACAATATATGTATAAAATGCACGCAACTTTAATTTTTCAATGTTATTTTACAAGACAATAGATTTAGTTATTATTTGCTAGTAGTAATGCAATGTTTTGTTAATTTTTTTGGAAGAAAATAGCGGTAGTATGATGACGGGTATATAAAATGATTTTTTCAATTTATAAATCTGCTATAAACGGAAATGGGGGTCATTGGCGAGCGCAAGCTTTGAGGAATCTTGAGGAATGTAGACGTGTGGAGTGGACTTATTTTCTCGATAGTAGTTATAAAATTATTTTATGTGGATTGAAGGTTCTCAAAAAGAAAAGTATTGTATCACGAAATTTATAACTCTTCATCCTTCATTCATTCCGTTTTTTTTATGCATAATATTTTTTATTCCATATGATTAGCCATCCCCAGTAGAAGGAGGTTTAAACAACTAAGTCCTTTCGACCCACATTTCGCCGAAGACATTTTATGGGTCGACATGACAGGTGATGAGCCTGTCGCCGTCTTTATGTCCAAGCCAACGACATAATTCGTACTAGTAAAGTTTTCGAATAAACCCATCGGTACAAGCCTGCCAATTGAGGACCGTACTCGGGTCTCTTAACACGAATCCCGATCACCCAATCACTCGGCTATCGTGACTATTTTTTTTAATATGATTAGCAAGTTATATACTACAAATAAATTAAAACGGTTATTAATAAATGAATCAATTATCAACACTACGATGGCAAAATTAAAACTCCCAAAAGCAACGCATATAACTCGTACTAAGGTTCAAATGCCTGCCCCCGATTCCTGGTAGCTCGTGCGCGGACTATCCAATGTTAATGCTAGTTAATTGACTCAGGCGTTACTTCGCAAGAAATTAATTGTATAGTTGTTATTGAAAATATTACTTCGCAACCACTGTATTTCCAGTGGAATTAGTGCATGCATCTGTGGAAGGGAGGGTGGTGCTCTTCTTCTCTTCGGACCAGGTAACATATACCTTTTTATATTTGCATGCGGAGGGTTGCGAAGTAATTTTTTCAATAACAACTTTACAATGTTAATGCTGTTTTTTTATGGTTATGGCTTCTCCTTTCGGAATTCTGCCTTCGGCAATGCTGTTACAAGTGTCAAAATCTGTAGATAGGTTTGTCTCATGACATATAGGCTTCATATGACATACAAACGCACTCAGTTATTTTTTTTTTAATTGATTTTTATAATATTATGTGATGACATATAGAAGTAGGACGGCATATGTCGGGTATCGGCAGCGAAAATGAGACAACTATATATTGCTGCGTGGTTATTACTCTATATTCTTTCTCTTCCAAACATTATTACATATGTATTCTCGTTTCAAATGAAATTTTTCTGATGCAAAATATAATGAATGTCAGTACGGTTATACTCAGAGGAAGGTAGGGTCATTAGCATAGTTCTAATACAACACAAATCGAGATTTTAACTTATCTACAACACCTTTCACACTTATGCCATCGCTTTAAGGTTCATATTACGGCTTCCGTCAGCCAGTAGCGTTATTTTTAAAATTCGAATATAAACCATTCAACTGTTTAACCCTCGAAAATGTACACACACACTTATACAGAACTTTGACTAGTTAAAGGCAGGTACAATTTTTCAAACCGTATCATCTAATTAAAAAAAAAAAACACATCATTAAAGTTGCGCGCTTGTGTAACATGTTTATCAGGCCACTGCCAAACTTTTAAGTCAGTCAAAATCACAAAACACTACTGTCATGGTTGTACAACTGTCAAGTTGCGTGTCCGCCATCTTTTTTTTTTTTAACAAGAAACTTATGTTACGCCACGTCACGCGGCCATACACTTTATAACCGACAACTGGACTAAAAATTCAATAAGAACTATAATAATTACACAAAGAAGAAGACTCGATCAGATCTCGTTTTTGTACAATTTATCACATAAATTTTTTTTAAAAGAACACGCGTTCACCAGACTGCAGCAGCGGTATATGCAAATGGAAGGACTGTCCGTGTTTCTCGGTTGATAAAATTACGTTTTAAGAGATGTATGAGAAAAAAAAAGTAATTTTTTTTTCTTAACATAAAGTACAACGGCCCGTGAAAGAGGTTTCATACGAATTATAGTATTGTTTCAAAATTGACACATAACACCGTCGCTGATAATAGAAATTGCGTACCGACAGACAAAAACCCTGCAATTTCACCAACCGACAAACCATTACCGACTTAACAGATATCACAAAGTTAATCCAAATGTTTTGTCGATGAAAAAATAAACACTCTGACACGTTTGCCTCGGTCAACGCTGCACTAAACATTCGAGTTCTAGTCACTACCGATATTTGTATGGACATTGGCTATAGCGGCGGGTGTCGCACGTTAAATTTAAAATGGGGGAATAAAAATTAGTTTGAGATCAGAAGAACGCCCATACAAAGATCGAGCGCGGAGGCTGAGCGGTCGAGAGCTCGTATTGCGGCGTACCTTCGCCGTGTCGACGCTCAGGCGTCCGACACGAGCTGCTTGGGCGTGTAGACGGAGGCGTTGGGGTCCAGCGGCGAGCCGTCCGACAGTCGCAGCTTCGAAACCGCGCCGCCCGCCGGCGTTACGTACTCCGCGGGCATCACCGCCAGCATCTGAGCCTTCAGCTCCTCCAGCTCCTTCTCTCGTCGCGATATAACGCCTGAAGGGAGACGGTTTTTTTTTAATTATAGTGATTTACACAATGCCAGAGAGGAAGAATCTTTCCGCAGGTAAAAAGAGGTCTAGTCTAGACAACCTTTGAACCATCTTCCACCGATGATATTTTCTGGACAACGTGACAGGTGGTGAGCCCGTCGCCGTCTTTATGTCCAAGCCAACGATGTAATTCGTACATGAGTTTTTGAAAAACTCATTGGTACTGCCACCTGGGGATCGGACTTGGGTCCCTTGACTCGAAATTCCGACCACCCAACCACTCGGCCATCGTGACTTCGAGATCGGCCATCGAGAGGAAGAATCAACAATGTATATTTATTATAAAAGATGAATTGACCGCTACGGATTAAAAAATACGTTCTTTTTTTGAATGGCAAATTCTAAAATTCTAGAATGGCGAATTGAAGTCGAAAAAATTAAAAATATAAAATCTCAGCCACGTTAACAGTCTCGCTTGTCTGACTCGAATTCCGATCACCCAATCATTTGACTATCGCGACTGCTCATTCTGCATTTGGACGAACGCAGAATGCACTCGTAAATGGTCAATAGCAGTGGCAGAGGCGATGGCATCAGCGACAGCTGGTCCTCGTGCAGCCTCCGCCTCCTTTCCACGTGCAGCGGCTGCAGCAGCGCCGCGGCTCACTTTCCTGCAGCCGCTTGACGCGCGTCTCCGACGACAGCGAGTGCTCCTGCAGCGGCTGCAGCGGCTGCAGCAGCGCCGCGGCTCACCTTCCTGCAGCCGCAGCTGCCGCTTGGCGTCGCCGAGCGCGGACAGCAGGTCGAGCTTGACGCGCGTCTCCGACGACAGCGAGTGCTCCTGCAGCGGCTGCAGCGGCTGCAGCAGCGCCGCGGCTCACCTTCCTGCAGCCGCAGCTGCCGCTTGGCGTCGCCGAGCGCGGACAGCAGGTCGAGCTTGACGCGCGTCTCCGACGACAGCGAGTGCTCCTGCAGCGGCTGCAGCGGCTGCAGCAGCGCCGCGGCTCACCTTCCTGCAGCCGCAGCTGCCGCTTGGCGTCGCCGAGCGCGGACAGCAGGTCGAGCTTGACGCGCGTCTCCGACGACAGCGAGTGCTCCAGGTGCGCGGCGCGCTCCTGCAGCGCCTGCCACGCCTCCGCCAGCCGCAGCGTCGGCGACCCGCTGCCCTCCTGCCGCGCCTCCAGCGCCCGCACCTGCACACATCATTCACACGATCGCAGACCATAGATTCTATTCACCGTTATTCGTTTTTGACAGTCAATTTCGACAAATATATATAACTCACGATAGCCGAATGGTTGGATGGTCGGAATTACGAGTCAAGAGATCCGAGTTCGATCCCCGGTGGCAAGCTCGTATCAATGGGTTTTTCAAAAACTTATGTACGAATTACATCGTTGGCTTGGACATAGAGACGGCGACGGGCTCACCACCAGTCACGTTGTCCCGAAAATATCATGGGAGGAAGGAGGGTCGAAGGGACTTAATTGTCTAGACTAGACCTCTGTCTACCCCTGTATTGGGAATTGCGTGAAGATATTTAATTTTTCATTAATGTTGCCAAACGAAACGTGCCTGGTCGGCGGACTGCTGCAGGTCGCGCTGCAGCTGCGCGAGCTGCGCGCGCGCCTGCTGCAGCTCGTGCCGCAGCGCCGCGCCCTCCGCCTCCTGCGTCGACCGCCGCGACCTGCACCACTCGCTCTCGCACTCGGCACTGCGAACAGTCAGTCGGCAGTGTGACGCGGCCGCCGGCGGACGTCGCACAGCGCACGCAGCGCGGCGGCGGGCGCGTCGTACCTGGGCGTGCGGGCGGCGCGCGCGCGCTGCAGCTGCTGCTCGGCCGCGGCCCGCGCGCGCCGCTCCTCCGACAGCCGCCGCTCCAGCGCCGCGCGCTCCGTGCTGCGCCACGTCGTCACCCTGCGCGCGGCACACCCACACCACGTTACAGCACGACGGTCGGTCATTTATTTCAAATAAAAAAAAGAGAGAGCATTCCATCTTATTGGTCTTAGCTGGATAAGTTTGTCGAAGATAAATGGTAAAACGCAAAAGCAAACTTTGAAATTGAAACATAAAGTTTATAATATTAGTAATAATATATAATTATATCATTACCTTTCTCTTCATAGTATTATAATTACATATTTACATATATTTATCATATTATAATAAATAAGTATTGACAAATCAATTACATAAATATCATAGCCATTAACATTATGAAAAGATATACATCTATCGATACCACGCAACTTTCATCGCGTCTACCGCTTTCGTACATTATTACCATATAGTGACCAAGGTCACGCGACTTAATTGTCCCCCCCAACCCCCTCGCTATTACAAATTCACTAACAAAACTTCAAATTTGTATATATTATATTCTTCATATTCATTCATTCATTCACACGCACGCACGCACGCACGCACGCACGCACGCACGCACGCACGCACTTGTGCTGCAGCGCGGCGTGCGCCTGGCGCAGCTGCGCGTGCTCGGCGCGGCGCTGGCGCTCGGCGGCGGCGGCGGCGGCCAGCTCGCGGCGCGCCTCCGCCTCCCCGGACCGCGCCGCCGCCAGCTCCGCGCGCGCCCTCCTCAGCTCCTCCCCGCACTCCCGCGCCCATCGCTGCAAAACGTACCGGCGAACTTTGTTATTTACAGGTCACTAAATAATCTGCAACACACCTATTAGCGCCGCCTATTAAATATTATCTGTGGAAATAGATAGTCATTGTCTGACGTTCGATAGTTTTATCAGGCCCAGTCCCATTTAAAATAATCTAAAAGTAAAGTCAAGTTCACAGTGATTTTCGATTACAACATGTCTACGAATCATTTGGTTAATGTTCCGAAACTAAGAGAAAGGGAAAATTACGACGACTGGTGTTTCGCGGCAGAAAATGTTCTCGTGCTATAGGAATGGCGGACAGCATCAAGCAACCGTTGCCGTCTACAGCTACACAGGCTCAGATCGCAGACGATTTAAAGGCGAAAGCGAAGCTTATATTGACTATCGACGCTTCTCTAAACGTGCATATAAAACAAGTGACTTCAACATACAGCATGTGGAAGATTTTGAAGAATATGTTCGACGACTCTGGATATGCTCGAAAAATAAGCCTGTTAAGAAATCTTATTAGCATTCGCCTAGAAAACTGCAAGTCAATGGCTAGCTATGTCAGCCAGATCATCGAAACAGCGCAAAAACTTAATGGTACAGGCTTTGAGATAAATGACCAGTGGATTGGGTCGCTCATGTTAGCTGGACTACCGGAGAAATTTAGCCCCATGATTATGGCTGTCGAGCATTCAGGCATAAGTATTAGTGCAAACGCTATAAAAACTAAATTATTGGACATGAGTGCAGATTTTGAGGTTAAGTCGGAAGGTGCATTTGCCGCAAAAATTTTCATAGACGTAAGGACGTTGGCAATACTGGAAACCCGCAAGTCCAACAACATGGCGGTACCGGAACGATCGGAACGCCATCAAGCAGCGGGAACAACATGGCATCGAGAGAGAAAATAATACGCTGTTACAAATGTAAACAGACAGGACACTTCAAAAATCAGTGTCAACTTGCGGAAAAAACAAAAACAAATGCATTTAGTGCAGTATTTCTTACGAAAAAGTTTAGTCAATCGGACTGGCACTTGGATTCCGGCGCCAACACACATATTGTTTCGAACGTGAACTTATTATCGAATGTGTTTAATCAACCCGAAACTAAGTAGATCATTGTTGCGAATTAAACCGTCGTGCCCGTCTCTTGCTCGGGAGATCTGGAGATTACAACATGTATTGGAGACAAGGACTTTACTATCAATGTAAACAATGTATTGTCTGTACCTACCTCACAACGAACTTACTATCAGTGAGCAGGATAATTGCTAGTGGAAACAGAGTGATGTTTAATAAGCATGGTTGTCTAATTTACAACTCACAAAATGATTGTATTGGTGAGGCGGTCCTAGAAAATAGTGTATACAGATTGATAGTACGAGAGATGCGACCCTTCGTAGCAGCTGTGAAGACTTCAAGTTATATTTGGCACAGGCGATTAGGCCACATCAATAAAAATGATTTAAATAAACTAAAGAATGGAGTAGCAGAGGGATTTTGATGATAAGAGTGAAAGTAGTAAAAATAGCTGTTTACTGTGCTGTGAAGGCAAGCAAACTCGACTTCTATTTCCTAGAAGCACTAGTAAGAGTCAAAATGTACTAGAACTGATCCACACAGATTTATGTGGGCCAATGGAGAATGTGTCATTCGGAAAAGCAAGATATTATTCAGCAAGATATATTTCAGTTGATGGTGCACTGTCTATTTTCTAAAATCTAAAAGCGAAACTTTCACATACTTTAAGCAATACAAAGAACTTGTTGAAAATCAGCAGTCAAAGAATATTAAGAATTTAAGATCTGACAATGGAGGAGAATTTTGTTCGACAGAAATGTCTAATTTTCTGAAGCTTAGTGGCATAATTCATCGAAAAACTAACAGTTTCACACCTGAACAAAATGGAATTAGCGAGAGAAACAATCGATCCATAGTGAGATGGCGCGATGTCTCCTTTATGATTCCAAATTTGTAAAAAGTCTTTGGACTGAGGCTGTGATTTGGTGTGAGGCACAGCAATTTACATAAAGAATCCATCACCTGAAGCACGCTTGGATGACAATAAAACTCCCGTTGAAATAAGGATGGGTAGAAAGCCAGAGCTGAAACATATACGAATCTTTGGTAGCCCAGTAATGGTTCATATTCCAAAAGAGAAACGACGGAAATGGGACAAGAAAGCGAAGAGAATGTACCTAGTGGGAAACTCTGAGAATGCCAAAGAATATCGCTTGTATGACCCTGTACGGGATGTTATTGTAGCCAGAGATGTAGTCATTACGGAGAATACAGATGATAGTCTGTCAACATCTATTGTGATCGAAGAGATCAGGCAACCAGATAGGTCAACAGAGGACATTCCCATGAGTGACATGATGAGACATATGTTCCTGATAAATCATCAAGTGACTATGAAGATACTTCTTCGGGCAAACTGACTTTGTCACCAGAGGTGAGAAATATAGTTGTTACGGGAAGTGACATGAATCTACCAGAAAAACGTGTAAGGCGTAAACCGAACTTTTACCAAAGTATTAACATGTGCGTGGAAATGTCAGACGAACAAATTTCTCTTAGTGATGCTATGAGTGGATCTGAAAAAAATCAGTGGCAAAGTGCTATGCAACAGTAACTGAAATCGTTTAAGGATAATGACCCGTGGGAACTAGTGGATAGGCCAAGTGAAGGTACAATAGTGAAAAATAAGTGGGTGTTTAAAAAGAAGTTTAACACTGCAGATGAAGTGCATTAAAGGGCCAGGCTTGTGGCCAAGAGCTTTACCCAGAAACAGAGCATAGACTATAATGAGACTTTTTCACCAGTTTTAAAGTACTCTACATTTAGGTTATTGATAGCTTTAAGTATTAAATTAAATCTAAAAATGAATCACCTTGATGTACCAACTGCTTTTCTAAATGGTTATCTAGATGAAACTGTTTACATGGATATACCAGAATATTCTAACATTGTTAATTGTAACAGTAAAGTTTTAAAGTTGAGGAGGGCCATCTACGGTCTCAAACAGTCAGAAAGAGCTTGGTATTCTTGTGTTGAAGATTGTTTGTGAAATTAAAATTTAAAAGGTCTAGTTATGAACCATGTCTCTTTATAAAAAATGATAATATTGTAATGATGTACATAGCTTTGTTTGTGGATGATTTTTTTGTCTTCTATAACTGTCAAAATACTTACTTCTAGTAAAGTAAGTTAGTAAGTAAGTACTTCTAGTAGTTAAGTCTCTTAGTCTATAAAAGAGTTGACAGCAAAGTTTAGAATAAAAGACTAAGAAGAGATCAAGCAATGTTTGGGTATGCATATAATAGTTCTTAAAGATTGTATTACTGTAGACCGAGAGCAGTTTATTGAAAGTATTTTAAAGAATTTTAACATGACTGATAGTTCAAATTCAGGTACACCAATGGAAGTCAATTTAAAATATCAACAATTGATAGGAAGTTTGATGTTTTTATCTGTGCTCACCAGGCCAGATACAGAGTCAATATAATAATAGTTTTAATGAAACTCATTGGAAACATTTGAAACATGTACTAAAGTATTTAAAGAAAACAAAGAGTTATAGATTGATATATAAAAAGAATAATGATAATCTCTGTGGATTTGTTGATGTTGATTGGGCAGCCTGTACTTAAGATAGGCGTTCATATACCGGTTGCTGTTTTGTAATGTCTGGATCAGTGGTTTCATACGAAGCCAGAAAGCAAAAAACTGTGGCACTTTCAAGTACAGAGGCAGAATATATGGCCCTGTCTGAATCTTGTAAAGAAGGAATAATCTCAGAAATATATTAAGTGAACTGATTAACTTAGATAAAAATGTACCAATGTGTTTGTACTGAGTTCAATTAAATTGGCAACTAACCCATTACTTAGTAATAAGCACACTAAACAAATTGATGCAAGACATCATTTTGTTAGAGTGTGTATCACAAAATAAAGTTGTAATTAAATATGTCTCAACCTCAGAGATGCCAGCAGATATATTTACTAAAAGTTTAAGTGCAAATAAACATTATAAATTCTTAAATGCTACTGACATGTCTGATATTGAAAAGTAAATTGTAGTTTATTTTATTTTGTGACATAAGTAGCTGTTTTGGTTATTATAGATTTATGATGGGTGGTCGGAATTTCGAGTCGAGAGACCCGAGTTCGATCCCCAAGTGGCAGGCTTGTACCAGTGGGTTTTTTCAAAACCTATGTACGATTCATATCGTTGGCTTTGATATAAAGACAACTTAAGGCTCACTACCTGTCACACAACGTGACAGGTAGTGAGCCTTTAGTCGTCCCAAAAATATCTTCGGTGGAGTGTGGGTCAAAGGGACTTAATTGTCTAGACTAGACCTCTGCCTACCCCTGTATTGGGAATTGCGTGAAGATATTTATTTATTTAAATAAAAAGAAATGGGCCCGAATCGAGCCCTATGGAACGCCCTTTGATATCGTCGACCCAGAGAAACTTGTACCTTGCTTTTACAACTTTTTTATTACAACTTTTTGAATTCAGTTTGATAGATGAGAATTAATAAGGTGGAGTGCAACACTTCTAATTCCATAGTGGTGTAATTTCCAGATAAGTGAATTATGATTGACACAATCGAAGGCCTTGAGATCACAAAACATACCCAAAGCATCCTGTGAACCCTCCCAAGCCTTAATTTTTTGTTTAATCAGCTCTTCACTAGCATATGTTGTAGAGCGACCCCTTGTAAAACCAAAATGATTTTGGTGCAATAATTTATTTACATAAAATGTTTTAATAATTGATTACGAATGATTTTTTCGAAAATTTTACTTAGTGTTACCAACAGTACAGAAATAGATTTAAAGATATAAATAAGATATAAATAAAGGTATGACTTTACTATGTTTCATAAGATTAGGAAATACACCAGATTTTACATTTCTGTTGAAAATAATGGCCAAATGAGGCGCAATTAAATCTATTATTGAAGCGATCATTTCAACCGAAGTCTGCCGTTTTCTTAAAATCAATAGTATTGAAAATTTTTACAATTTCTCTAGAATCAATCTATTGTTTTAAACTTAAATATTTTGGTAGAAGCATTTACATTTTCCTTTAATAATGTCTCGGCCACTGTAGAAGAAGAATTGTCTCAAGCAAAAGCTGAAGAACTTGTCAAACTCTTTAGCCAGTTCCTGATCAGTATTTGTGAGTTTATTGTTAATATTTAGTTGATAATCAAAACTACGCGATTTATTCTTTTCACTTTACTTTATTGGCATTGCATATCCATCCATATTCACATTTTCACAGACAGATATTTCAAAATGGCTGGGTGATAATTCTGGGACTTTGAAATTGTCATTAAGTTTTATTTATATTTATTAAAGCTAACTTTTTAATTGTATGCTGTGTATTTAATTTATAATAAGCTCTGACAGCAAAAAATTTTGTTTATAGCGGTATTTTACTTAGTCCAAAACAGTTAAAAAAAATTGTTTATAGCGGTATTTTACTTAGTAAAAAAAACAATATACTACTTGTAACTCTTGTTTCTGGTATAACTACTAGTTTTAATGACCCATTTGTCATAAATTCATAGAAATCCTATGCAGATGTTGTAATGCAATGACTTTCGCAGAATCTAACACAGTTAACATGGCTTTGAACAAAGGCACAAAATTACTCCTTGTATTATTAGATTTCTTTTGTTTATTTTATTGTTAATTATTTAAACATGAAGGCATATCCAAGCTATGCCCGCAAGGTACCTAAAATAGCTCTACTGATTCCGCCAAGTACACATCACTAACTATTGTCTTAAAAACCTTGAAAATGGGAATGAGTACTAGGCGAAATAACCATCATCAAAAATATCGGGCCAAAATTATGCAAAACAGTGACCTGTAGCAGCATATAAAATGAACTTTCACTTTAGACGCAGACAATTAATTGCACTTCTTCTATTGCAACTGCCAACCCACTTGCCAATCGTGTTGATTATGGTTATTTGCCTTTCGGTGAAGGCTTATATCCTGTAGTGAAAGTTAACAGGTTGTTATGTTATATGTAATGAGTCTCACCTGCTCACGTTCTCGTTCTCTTTCACGTTCTTTCTCTTTCTCCCTCGTTTCACGCTCCCTCTCCTTTTCTCTTTCTCTCTCCTTGTCTTTTTCTTTATTACTGCTACTTTCTTTACTACTTTTTACACTTTCTTTTGTACTTTCTACATCCTTAACTATTTGTTCTTTTGCTGAAAATATAAAAAATGTGATTAATATGTGCGTGTGATAAAATTCAATTACTTTTGCAAAGGAGTTCAAAACACATTTACTTAAAATTGTTTAATATAACTACTACAGAACAAAGTTTATTCCTTCTTGTCAGAAACACATGTATTAAACGAATATCATATGAATGAATGAATGAATTTCATTAAATTAATTTCATACCTTCATATGATACTCAATTGCAACACTACTCATTAGCTGAGCCTCATATATTTTTGCTCATGCCAGGTCAGTGTGTGAGATAGAAATTAGAGAATTTAGAAGTTATATAAGAGATGAAAATTAAATAACTTCAATATAAAAAGTGCTTCTAGGTTTGAATGGTTAGGTTCCATTGTCTTTAACCATAGCGCGATAATGCTGTCAGCATTGAATGATGCAGATTGGACTAATTAGTGACTAATGTTGTAATGTAAACACATTCTTAAAAAATATAACATAACATGTAATCTTGACATAATTAAAAATCTTAAAACTTACTTAGTCACGATAGCCGAGTGGTTGGGTGGTCGAAATTTCGAGTCAATAGACCCGAGTCCGATCCCCAGTTTGTAGGCTCGTACCAATGGGTTTTTCAAAAACTTATGTACGAATATCGTTGGCTTGGACATAAAGACGGCGACGGGCTCACCACCTGTCACGTTGTCCCGAAAATATCTTTGGTGAAAGGTGGGTCGAAGGGACTTAATTGTCTAGACTCGACCTCTGTCTACCTCTGTATTGGGAATTGCGTGAAGATATTTTTTTTACACTTACTTTGTTCTGTACTCTTATGACTATCGCTGCTTTCTTTTTCCTTATCTTTATCTCTATTTCTATTTTTTCTTCTTTCTTCTCTTAATGTACTAGCCTCTTTCTTTTCATACTTCGAAGATTTGGCACTACCTAAAAAGAAAATGATAATGATAGCTTTTCAAAAATAATATGAGTTAGATTTAGCTAGGAATACAACGTGTTCTGTTAATTGCATATATAAACTTGCAACTACATATACAACCACAATACGGCGGTATTGCTTCTCCATCTTCCTCCTTCTATCTTTCTTCTATCTATGTAACTTCATCTCATAGGTATTATTAACTTTATAGGTAAAAGTTTTGATTAAGTTAAAGAGCAAAATGTTTTTAAAATTTTAACTGACACGCGCGGGATTATTACTTATACATTAAAAAAAAGAGAATACAGATTTAAAATTTAAACTGATGCGTGTAAGACACGGTGGCTCGGAGGTAAGAGCGTTGCCACGGTTCGGCAGTGGTCGCGGGTTCGAATCCCGTCTGTGTCAGTTGAAATTTTAAAAACATTTTTTCTCTTTAATTTAATCACATATAAGTTCAACATAACAAATATGCTTTAAAAATCAATAAATTTGCATAATATACAGACCTTTACTTTGGTCGTGCCGCTCGTCTTCTTGCGGCGCCCCGGCCCCGCCCGCGGAGCCGTTGCTGTGTGCGTGCGCGCCCGCGTGTGCGTGCGCGCTCGCGTGCGTGTGCGCGTTCGTGAGCGTGTGCGCCGGCGTCGACGTCTGCGTCTGCGCTGGGGCTTGCGACGACTTCTCGCGCTCTCGCGCTGCTGTCTGTTGTGCTAAATGCTTCTCTAACTTCTCTAACTGAAAGTTCATGAAACGAAAACCATTTGAAAGAATTTCAAAAATGTTGGAATCAAATAAGCAGTGTTTAGATAGAGATTACATTAGTTAGACGATAAGTAAATAATGTACATATACAAGTTAATCAAGTGTGCAAATTAATTACTTCTTATTTTGATTTAGATTAATCAAATGCTCGTACAGCGTATACCACCTGTTGCAGCCAGCGTTACCAGGGTTGCGAAATATATTTCCTAACTATATTATTGTAAATGTGTGTGTTATGCGAGCCGCACGGCCCGGCGTCGCGCGCGCAGCGGCGCCGCAGCGAGCCGTTGCCCCCCCCCCCGCACAGTGCGCACGCGCACCTTCACCTGCAGCTGCGCGTGCTCGGGCGCGCACGGCCCGGCGTCGCGCGCGCAGCGGCGCCGCAGCGAGCCGTTGCCCCCGCACAGTGCGCACGCGCACCTTCACCTGCAGCTGCGCGTGCTCGGGCGCGCACGGCCCGGCGTCGCGCGCGCAGCGGCGCCGCAGCGAGCCGTTGCCCCCGCACAGTGCGCACGCGCACCTTCACCTGCAGCTGCGCGTGCTCGGGCGCGCACGGCCCGGCGTCGCGCGCGCAGCGGCGCCGCAGCGAGCCGTTGCCCGGCCGCGCCTCCCCGCACTCCGCTGTGCCGTTCGCCACCACGGGGCGCTCCTCCTTCAACGCCTGCTGATTCTCCTGTGATACAAATCATGGGGTCATTACTAGGGGTCTCACCGCTGATGCGACTGAGGTGGAGCCGCGAGGAGGGAGGAGTGCCCTCCGCGGCCGAAATGCGATCTACGGTGGAGCCAAAGTCCAGATTCACTACGAGGTGACGGGTGGCTGATGCTCGGTCAAGCAGTCGCCTTGCCGAGCCCACAATGAAGGGTTCGTCACGTACGTGGGTTTAGAGTCCCAGGAGGTAGACCCGTCCGTTTTCCGGCACGAACTCCTAGGGCTGCTCTGGGCGGCCAGCGCTAGTGGGGTCACGAATGTGTGCGGGAGCGTCCCCGAGGCCCTGCCAACGAGCGACGGCGGAACACCGTTTTAGTCGGTGCGAGCCCGACTAAAACGGTGGTTAGGTAATAGGAGTCTAGAGACCTCAGTAGTGAAACTACACCAGTAGTAGGCTATTCTAGGTAGCGATTTCAAATAAATTTGAAAAATTTTGTATGATTGTATTTTGTTTTTAATAAAAATGGATATCAATATAATAAACAGTAATGACTGTTAAAATAATGATTTTATGAAACAAATTTGTAACACTTTATCTTTTCATTATGTCATATCTGATTCCTGTTGTAATCTTTTCTTTTATGCATACAACTTTTATAATATAATTTCGATGTTTCACATCTGCCAGGCGAGCCGTGAAGGTTTATACATTTTTTTATACTGATGTATGATTATATCGTTGACTAGGACATAAAGACGATGGCTAGCTCACGCGCGGTCACATTGTCCGGAAATAAGCTCCAGTGAAATGTGGGCCGAAAGGACTGCATTTCTACACCACTTCTACACACTGTCTTCTCTTTTTGGGAAATCATCAGAAGAGAGGGGGGGGGAGAGAAGGGAGGGATAGGAGGAAGTAGGAGGAAAGCCACGCATCAGCTTTTGTTGTTGCATGAATGGGCCGGCACGACCGGGGAAGTACCGCGACCTCACAGAATACCGGCGTGAAGTAGAAGTCTAACAAACTTCTGCGTTTCGTCTGGTGAGTGCAGGCAACCGGTGGCCCACATACACACCCCTCCCCCAATTCTGGAGGGGGAGGGGGGCACTCTAAAGCCGGCAACGCATCTGCCATGCCTCTGGCATTGCGTGTGTCCATGGGCGGCGGTAATCACTCACCATCACCGTGACCCACCCGCTCGTTTGCCTCGCTTTTCTATAAAAAATACCTGAACTCACCATGGGTCTTCGCAATTGCAACAGTAAGTAACCTACATATTTTTTATTTTAAGCGCACTCACCTCGAGCGCGCTCTCGGGCAGCGCGTCGCGCATCAGCCGGTAGTACAGCTCGTTCTCGGCGCGCACGCGGCGCTGCCGGCGCTGGCGCAGCCGCCGCGCGACGTACGCGCGCGCGCCGAGCCCGAGCGACACCGCCGGGTAGCCCACGCAGTGCGCGGCCAGCGGCCGGCAGAGCTCCAGCTCGCGGGCGGACCGCAGCGCGCCCTCCAGGTACACCACCGTGCAGCACAGCGCCACCGTCGGCAGGCATATGCCCTTGTCAGCGACTGGCAGTGCGACACAGCATCTTTGTGAATTTTCATGCCGGTTTTGGCGAACAGTCACGATAGCCGAGTTCGAACCAGCCCAGGTGGCAGGCACGTTTGGTCCAGTGAGGCCCAGGTGGCAGGCAGGCAACACCAATGGGTTTTTCAAGGTTTTGGCAGTCAGTTCGAACCAGCCCAGGTGGCAAAGACTTGCCGATGGGTTATGATCGACAAACTTATGTACGAACTATGTTGGCTTGGACGTGAAGACGGCGACGGGCACACCGCCAGTCACGTTGTCCCGAAAATATCTTCGGTGGAAGGGACTTAGTTGTCTAGACTAGACCTCTGTGTACCCCTGTATTGGGAATATTTATTTATTTACATACTGTTTACAGGGATATTTGTAAAACGCATGGTTTCATGATGTCATGTTATTATGATAACGTAATTAGATAACCATCGTCATAATGTTCTGTATAAGTGCACTGCAGGATACTATTCCCTTAGCTTATTATAACACCCACGAAAAGAAAGGAGGTGGTACATTCTTATCTTTTATATTCGAGCCAAACTAATATCATAAAGGTGAAAATTTATGTTTCGTTAACTCACTAATAAGAACTAACTAATTTAAATGATTGAAACGCAATATTTAAAGCACGTATGCCATGCAGGTCCTTTTTTTTAAATTAAATAACTTAGAAATTTTTATCATGATTAGGAGGGAAGAACATCGCCTCGGTACGGCGGAGGTTGCAGGTTCGAGCCCGCCCGTATCAGTTGAACTTTTCTTAACGAAATTGTTAATGGATTCCGCAGGAATTTCAAAATGATGCGGACGAAGTCGAGGATATAAATTAGTTACAAAATAAATTCTTAAAGTAAAATTTCTTTAATTCCTTTCAAGCTAAGCAAAAAGTCACGATAGCCGAGTTCGAACCAGCCCAGGTGGCAGGCACGTTTGGTCCAGTGAGGCCCAGGTGGCAGGCACGTTTGGTCCAGTGAGGCCCAGGTGGCAGGCTCGTACCAATGAGTCTTTCAAAATCTTATGTACAAATTATGTCGTTGGCTTGGACATAAAGACGGCGACGGGCTCACCGCCAGTCACGTTGTTCCGAAAATGTCTTCGGTGGAAGGTGGGTCGAAGGGGAAAATTTCTAAAAGTTAAAGTTTCCTTAATATCTTTAGAGCTAAGTTTGTAACTACTACCTAGATAAACAACTCTCCTAAAATCTATCGCTGAATATTTAAATGCATGTTAAAAATAGAACTGAACATACTAGTAAACAAAATGTTCAAAGCGGCGGTTTATTTTGAGAATGCTAAGAAACTGAAATGCATAATTGTATAAGCGTTACAATTTTATCTGTAAACATTATTTAATGGCGCATTTGAATGATATAACATACAACCGTTTGACTGTCTCTGTGGACGAGTGGTGTAACCACTGGTTTTCAAGGTGTCGCCATCTCGAGGACCCGGGTTCGATTCCCGGTCGGGTCATTGTAGAAAAACCCTGGGTCTGGGTGTTTGTGGTGCCTTCGTTGTTTCCGATTCCCATAACTCAAATGCTTTAGCATCTTACATTGGGATCGGAGTTACGCATATGAGGATTATAAATACCATATATATAAAACTAAAGTGTCTGTTTGCAATTCAAAATTGACAGCCTTTCACTTAATGCATATTAGTCTATAAGACATAAATATAAGTACTAAATGCATATTACACTCTCCAAGTATATACGGAAATTAAAATTTTTGTCTATTAATTTGTCCTGGCTAATCTCTGAAATGGCTGGACCGATTTTAACAGGACTTTCACTGGCATATAGCTGATGACATAAGGAGTAACTTTAAAAAAAAATATATTGCGATTTCCGCATTCAGTGTTTAACGCGGGCAAAGCCGCGTGGGGCAGCTTATAAATAAATAATAAGGATTTTTCATTCCCATTTTTACTTATTAAATTCTTCTATTTTTCTCAGGTATATGGTGTTTCTTAACTAAATCTTGCCAATATCATATCAATACTTATAAAATAAATAAATATATAAAAATATCTTCACGCAATTCCCAACACAGGGGTAGACAGAGATCTAGTCTAGACAATTATGTCTCTTTGACCCACCTTCCACCGAAGATATTTTCGGGACAACGTGACAGGTGGTGAGCCTGTCGCCGCCTTTATGTCCAAGCCAACGATGTAATTTGTACACAATTTTTCGAAAACCCATTGGTATGAGCCTGCCACCTGGGGATCAAACTCGGGTCTCTCGACTCCAAATTCCGATTACCCAACCACTCGGCCATCGAGACTTAAACACTTATAAAAGAAATTATTCATACAATAATGAAATTTATTTGTTTTTTTCTTTTTTTAAAGATTAATAGAAATGCTTAATAAACATTACTATCATGCATGTTAACCACTTCAACTAAACTGCAATGATTATATCTGCAGTAGTTTACTACAGTATTCAAATAGCGGACCCGACCTTCCACGTCATGTTTCACAGTTCACACCCAAAAATATTAGGCTATCGAAGCTACAGTCAGTGATTTGAAGATTTGTTATGAACAACTTATACTTACATGTGCACCACACATATTGTACCCACACATAGGTACTGGCAGCAAAAAATATGTACTGCAGAGGTATGAAGAAGAAACATATCATGTCCGATGTGAGAGCTATGCAGATGAAAAACACTGAGAATGCCTGAGAAAGAGAAAAAAAATTAGTGATCAGTGGGAACTGCTCAAATATAAAATAACAGTGTCTTTTGATGAGCGGCAATAGCCTAATGAATTAGGGTGCGGATCATGTAACATGACATCGCAGGTCCGGGGCCCAGCCATTCGACTATTAACCAACTCTTACTTAAACCAACTCCAGACATAAGCATTGCAGCTTAATTGGAGTGGTTAACAGGAATACTAGTAATGTTATTCTGCATTGCTAGTATTATTTAAAAAAAAATGTTTCGAGTCAGGAGACCCAAGTTCGATCCTCAGGTGGTAGGCTCATACCAATGGGTTTTTCAATAAGTTATGTACAATTATATCATTATCTTGGACAAAAGACAGTGCCAGGCTCACCACCTGTCACGCTTTCCAAAAAATATTTTCGTGGAAGTCTCTCTGTCTACCCCAGTATTGGAAAAGGTGTGATGATACATATTAAGTTTATATAAATGTGGTAAGGCTGCGGACTAGACAGAGTTACTGCTGAAATGGTCAAGTATGGTGGGCCACGCGTCTGGGACAGCTTTCATCTGCTGTGCAATTTGTGCTGGCGAACGGGGGCTGTTCCGATGATTGGCGATCCGCGGTCATTGTGCCTTTATATAAAGGTAAAGGTTCACATTATGACTGCGGGTGCTATCGGGCGATCAGCTTGACCAGTTTAGCAAGTAAAGTTTACACGAAGGTTTTGACACGTAGGATGCAAGAGAAATCGGAAAGATTTCTATGGGAGGCACAATGCGGATTTAGACCTGGAAGAGGATGCACGGATCAAATGTTTTCTCTCCGCATGATCACGGAGAAGCTTCTGGCTGCTAACCAGAAGATTTTCTGTGCTTTTTGTGGATCTTGAGAAAGCATTTGATAAGGTTGTAAGGAAGAAAATGTGGGAACTGTTGCCGGGGTATGGTGTGGACGGTCGATTGCTAAGGGCTGTGCAGTCACTTTACTGTGACTGTAAAGCCTGTGTGCGGTAGGGCATGACCTGTCACCCATGTTTAGCGTCCAAACGGGCGTAAAACAGGGTTGTGTCATGTCTTCCTGGCTATTCATACTGTATCTCGACAGCTGTTTACAGAAGCTGAAAGATAGCTGTTTGGGTGTGAAATTGGGTGACATAAAAGTAAATTGTCTGCTTTATGCTGATGATGCAGTGCTTATAGCACCATCAGAGGCAGAACTGCAGGCATTAGTCACGTGTATGAAAGAAGAATGTGAAATTAATGGTCTCCGTTTGAATGCTAATAAAACTAAGGTTCTGGTATTTGAAAGGGACGAAGAAAGAACGAAGTGCGAAATTTGGGTAAATCAGGAATGTCTAGAACAGGTGAATGAAATTGTATACTTGGGAAGTGCGTTTAGCCGGGATGGAAGATGTGATTTAGATGTGGACAGGCGTGTCGCTGCCGGGAACAAAGTCAATGGTGCCCTGACTGCGTTAATCAAAAGGCAAGGCGTTGTGAAAAGTGCACGCCTTGCAATACATAACGCAGTGTTGGTACCGACTTTGTTATATGGCAGCGAAACCTGGGTATGCCAGAAGAAGCATAAAGCAGGTTGAATGTAGGAGATGCGATCTCTTCGTAAAATGTGCGGCCTTACCATGGCCGACCGAAAACGAAACGAAGAGATTCGCAATATGGCAGGTTTGAAAGATGACCTTGTCTCAAAATGGATAAGGGCGTGCTTCGATGGTTTGGGCACGTTGAGCGAATGAGTGAAGACCGAATGGTGAAGAAAATATATAGCGCGAAAGTTAATATTAAAAGGTGTCGAGGTAGACCGAGATTAACTTTCGAAGACCATGTGAGCAAATTGCTCGAAGAGAGGAGGGTCAAGAGTACTCGGATACCTAGACGTGCATGTATGAAGAAGATGATGAATCTGAAAGAAGGAAAGAAGTATGTAGGGATCGTGACACTTGGCGATCTGTTCTCTCTGGCTACCCCGTCAGGGATTGTGCGTGAAGATAAATAAATAAATAAATAACTTAGAAATTTTTATCATGATTAGGAGGGAAGAACATCGCCTCGGTACGGCGGAGGTTGCAGGTTCGAGCCCGCCCGTATCAGTTGAACTTTTCTTAACGAAATTGTTAATGGATTCCGCAGGAATTTCAAAATGATGCGGACGAAGTCGAGGATATAAATTAGTTACAAAATAAATTCTTAAAGTAAAATTTCTTTAATTCCTTTCAAGCTAAGCAAAAAAGTCACGATAGCCGAGTGGTTGGGTGGTCGGAATTTCGAGTCACGAGACCCGTGGTCAATCCCCAGGTGGCAGACTCGTACCAATGAGTCTTTCAAAATCTTATGTACGAATTATGTCGTTGGCTTGGACATAAAGACGGCGACGGGCTCACCGCCAGTCACGTTGTTCCGAAAATGTCTTCGGTGGAAGGTGGGTCGAAGGGGAAAATTTCTAAAAGTTAAAGTTTCCTTAATATCTTTAGAGCTAAGTTTGTAACTACTACCTAGATAAACAACTCTCCTAAAATCTATCGCTGAATATTTAAATGCATGTTAAAAATAGAACTGAACATACTAGTAAACAAAATGTTCAAAGCGGCGGTTTATTTTGAGAATGCTAAGAAACTGAAATGCATAATTGTATAAGCGTTACAATTTTATCTGTAAACATTATTTAATGGCGCATTTGAATGATATAACATACAACCGTTTGACCGTCTCCGTGGACGAGTGGTGTAACCACTGGTTTTCAAGGTGTCGCCATCTCGAGGACCCGGGTTCGATTCCCGGTCGGGTCATTGTAGAAAAACCCTGGGTCTGGGTGTTTGTGGTGCCTTCGTTGTTTCCGATTCCCATAACTCAAATGCTTTAGCATCTTACATTGGGATCGGAGTTACGCATATGAGGATTATAAATACCATATATATAAAACTAAAGTGTCTGTTTGCAATTCAAAATTAACAGCCTTTCACTTAATGCATATTAGTCTATAAGACATAAATATAAGTACTAAATGCATATTACACTCTCCAAGTATATACGGAAATTAAAATTTTTGTCTATTAATTTGTCCTGGCTAATCTCTGAAATGGCTGGACCGATTTTAACAGGACTTTCACTGGCATATAACTGATGACATAAGGAGTGACTTTAAAAAAAAATATATTGCGATTTCCGCATTCAGTGTTTAACGCGGGCAAAGCCGCGTGGGGCAGCTTATAAATAAATAATAAGGATTTTTCATTCCCATTTTTACTTATTAAATTCTTCTATTTTTCTCAGGTATATGGTGTTTCTTAACTAAATCTTGCCAATATCATATCAATACTTATAAAATAAATAAATATATAAAAATATCTTCACGCAATTCCCAACACAGGGGTAGACAGAGATCTAGTCTAGACAATTATGTCTCTTTGACCCACCTTCCACCGAAGATATTTTCGGGACAACGTGACAGGTGGTGAGCCCGTCGCCGCGTTTATGTCCAAGCCAACGATGTAATTTGTACACAATTTTTTCGAAAAACCCATTGGTATGAGCCTGCCACCTGGGGATCAAACTCAGGTCTCTCGACTCCAAATTCCGATTACCCAACCACTCGGCCATCGAGACTTAAACACTTATAAAAGAAATTATTCATACAATAATGAAATTTATTTGTTTTTTTCTTTTTTTAAAGATTAATAGAAATGCTTAATAAACATTACTATCGTGCATGTTAACCACTTCAACTAAACTGCAATGATTATATCTGCAGTAGTTTACTACAGTATTCAAATAGCGGACCCGACCTTCCACGTCATGTTTCACAGTTCACACCCAAAAATATTAGGCTATCGACGCTACAGTCAGTGATTTGAAGATTTGTTATGAACAACTTATACTTACATGTGCACCACACATATTGTACCCACACATAGGTACTGGCAGCAAAAAATATGTACTGCAGAGGTATGAAGAAGAAACATATCATGTCCGATGTGAGAGCTATGCAGATGAAAAACACTGAGAATGCCTGAGAAAGAGAAAAAAAATTAGTGATCAGTGGGAACTGCTCAAATATAAAATAACAGTGTCTTTTGATGAGCGGCAATAGCCTAATGAATTAGGGTGCGGACTGCGTAACATGACATCGCAGGTCCGGGCCCAGCCATTCGACTATTAACCAACTCTTACTTAAACCAACTCCAGACATAAGCATTGCAGCTTAATTGGAATGGTTAACAGGAATACTAGTAATGTTATTCTGCATTGCTAGTATTATTTAAAAAAAAAAAAAATGTTTCGAGTCAGGAGACCCAAGTTCGATCCTCAGGTGGCAGGCTCATACCAATGGGTTTTTTCAATAAGTTATGTACAATTATATCATTATCTTGGACAAAAAGACAGTGCCAGGCTCACCACCTGTCACGTTTTCCAAAAAATATTTTCGGTGGGAAGTCTCTCTGTCTACCCCAGTATTGGGAAAGGTGTGATGATACATATTAAGTTTATATAAATATGTTATATGTTTGTATTAATATGTATCTATGTAAGTTTATTGTTCTGTTGAGTTGGACACAGGATGGTGATTGCTGCTCCATCTTTCAGACTGTTGTCCTCAGTTCCAAATAAGCTTCAGTGAACTTGTTTGAAAGGACTTAATTGGCTAGAGCTCTGACTACCCCAGTTTTAAAAAGTACAAAAAAATATGAGTTTGGTTTATATGTTTATCATACACTTAACACATTCCCCCTCTTTCTGCACATGAGCATCATAAAAGACAACTACGGGAAGTCTTGAAAGCCATGTGGTGTTAGGTAGGTGGAGTGACCTTTTCAAACAATTATTGTGACCATGTGTTGAATGTTCAAATGAAATATTAAATTATTAGAGTTTAACCAATTTTTTGAAGCAAATCCATAATATAAAAACTATTTATTTTTTATCTTCATGCAATTTTCCAATACCAGTAGGCAGAGGTTTCTTTCAAATCACTTCTCTCTGAGCATGTTTAAACCAATGTCCAATCCAAGCCAATGGTACAATATACTTACAGGCATCCTTTTTTACATGTGTATGTTGATTTTTTACATAAACATGTCTAAAACATGTCTAAATTCACGGTCCAAATATTAATTTAATTTCATTCAAAGTTTGTCTAGGCATGTATCAATAACTTTTAAATTTTTATTGAAAAAAGACCTAAGGTTACGCAAACAAGATCAAATGGAAAACAAAGCTTTGTAAAAATTTATATTTATAAAACATACTTCATCAAACATAACAAAAAAATTTGTTGGTAATTGTGATCAATAATGCAGGCATTTTAATCTACTACATTTATTTTGCTTACTTAAGATGTTTCTTATGATATTGTGAACTGTATGGGATAACTTTTTTAATTACTCGGACTAGCATTCCAGTTACAACCACTAGTATAATCAAAAATTATTAACTGTATTTAACTAATTTTGTTACAAAATGTAATATTATTACTTACTAATACAAGAGATACTTACAAGTCCTTGATATTTAAATGAGTCATAGACTGATCTGAGCATCATCCAAAAGGGCCAAAGGAACTCAAATCGAAACTCCAACATATAATCAGCCATAACTACTGTTGCCCATAACATTACAAACTTCAGGTACAGCAGAGAACTGCAAAATAAAAAAATACATTGAAATAAGATAACATGTGATAACATGGTTGGTCCACAGAAAATAATATGCAAGAGTTTATAATTACTAAGGTAGCCCTATGGTGAGGGGCTCTGACTTAAAATTTTATAAAGCACAAGTGACCCAAGATCACAGGGCTAACACAACTACAATTATTATTGAAAATTTTTATTTGACCTTCCCGAGCTCTAATCAATGTCAAAAAACATTGAGACCTTTATCCAGAAGTCGGCATGTTGCTACATGCAGCTATAAAAAATTAGTTTTTCATATTTATTTAGTAACCCTACATCTGATGCGGCAGATGTGCGAACCCGCTACTAACCCATACAGCCTTTAACAAGCCTAGTAAGTCAAGTGAATGATATGTGAATAAGGCATAAAAGGCCTATATTAGCTTTTTATGTCTTTTTTTTTCTTTACTTGCACCTGCCGTTTACTTTTCAACCTTATAAAGTATAGTGTAGCATGCTACTAGGCTTTATATCTGCCTTAGTTTTAGGTGAAATTATTTGAAAACAAAGAATAAATAAATAACTAAAATAGAAGATTTTCACAATATTGAGTTTATTTTTGGTATAAAATCTATGACATTGGTATAAACCACCTGTATGGTTATTTTTAAAAAATAATAATTTTACAGTTGCTTCTTAAGCTTTTGCTTTTGTATCATATTAATAAAAAATATCCTTGAATACAACTAAACGCGGAAGTAAAAGAACACATTTACTTCATACACTTCGAACAAGAGTGCGAAAATAATACAGAACAATGTACTCTTATAAAGCACATAGAAAGTGAACAATAAGTGAAGAGGTGCCCTCTTGAACATGAACTGCTTATTTTTGTTTTATTATTTATTGTCCACCAGATAAAGGTGACACTCGAATCTACAGATGATACTTTCTACCCGCACATTTCAATGCTCACAGCATTTTTGAAGTTTTTGTTTCAAAGTGTAAGGTTTTCTAAGCAAAAATTGCTCTTCAGCAGCCGACGAATAATTAAATTGCTAAGAAGACCAAGTAAACTCACTTTCCATACATTCCCTCGGTGATTTTTGTGCGCTTTAAGGGGCGCCGCATTTTGCCAGTATCGGCATTTCGCCTCTTCATATTTTTTCCTCCACAGTGTAAATTACTAATACAGGCTCTCGGTTCACAACACTAAATTACTAAAAATCATTTATATCAACAAAGAGCAGTTATTGCATATTGTTGTCAATCGGCCTATGAATGTCCAGAATTTACGAGGGAGATGTCATGAAATATATCGTCTAACTCTTTTTGCGTTCATGACTAATGTTGCCACTTGCCAATTTCTAAAAACATAAGTAATTTCTTGTGACGACGATCCTTTCAATCTTTGAATTTTCTGTTTTCCTTTTCAATATTTATATATTTTGAAGGGGGCCAGGCAGACGTCGATCTGGCTGAAATTTTGTGAATATATGTATTTCTGAATAAGAATTCGAAAAAATTAAAAAAAAATAGTAACTTTCCAAAGAATAAAAAAAATTCACGTCATCAGTGCCATCTATCGGGTCCAAAAGTTTTAAATCTCACAATTTGGTTAATAATACTTCCTTAAAATGTATTGAGTAATTTCAGAATTCATAGGTAAATACAGAATTTTTTACATATGTCACATATTTTAATGAAATTCTTCAAAATAGTCTGTTCCGAATCAGCTACTGAATCGATTTTTGCTATTTCTAATTATTTTATTTATTATTTTAATGAGAATATCTATAGCAGTACCTAATAAGCACTACCACATGTTAATGTCGGTCATATGAACACCCATTTCACCTTAGACATTGTCAGGATTTAACTCTCGAGAGATTATGCACCACGGTTAAGGTTCAATTGTTGATTATTAGAAACTGGTAGCGTAACGTTATCTAGACCGAAGAAAATCATTTTCTTTTAGTAGTCACGATAGCCGCGTTGTTGGGGGAAAAGAATTCGAGTCAAGAGACCAGAGTACGATCCTTAGATTAAGGCTCGTATCAATGGAATTATTCAAAACTTATGTACTATTTACACTCTCATCACCTGTCACGTTGTCCCAAAAACATCTTCCGTGAAAAATGGGTCGTCTCTGTCTCCCTCTGTCTCCCCAGTATTGGCAATGACGCGACAAAAGTACTTTTATTCACGTTGAAAAAATTTAAACATCACAACACCCATTTTTGGAATCGTTAAAATTTTCATACATGTGTATGACAGGTCCTAGAATGGGCTCTTTTCAGCGCCATTTCTCAATTAACGTTTGAGTGGGCATAATTGTTACTCACATTCTAGGACCTGTATTTCTGCAATAACCTAATGACCACACTATGTGTAATTAATAGAATCTATTTACATTGTATTACAATTTTATTATTTAATATTATTAGCATATTTAAAAGGCATCACAACACTTCAAATATGTGTTGATTTTTGTTTCAAGGTAAAAGTAATGCTACATAAAAAAAATTATCCCACATACATACGTTGATACGTATCCAGCATATGTGATCCCGTATCAATATTTTTGGAGATTTAAATGCATTAATTTCTATGAAGAATTTAAAATGACGTCTATACTTAAAAGTGTTTTTAATGAGTGAAGTCCTACTAAGAATTAACGAAAGAGATACCGTACGAATTGCTCATACTATTGAGTGTGATACCTCTGATCTTGCAAAAATATTCATGTAAATAAAATTGACTTGACTATTATTTTTCTAGACATAAGAAGCATTTATCGTAATTTTGACGATTTTATTTTAACGTTGATAAACTTTAAGTTCGAAATAGACATGATTATATTAACGGAATGTAGGCTTAACATTGATAAATCTATACCACAACTCCCTAATTATTGCTCCTGCGTTACTGCGTATCAGTTAAATCAAAATGACGGGGTTGCTGTTTAAGGGAAAAACTCATTAAATCACAATATTAAAGAAATAAAACTTGTTCAGGCATCTTGTCTTCAAGTAAATATAATGGTATTCATTATATTAACTTGGAGACAAGATGTCTTTTCATTGTTTTATGTGTCCACTGCTCTCTATCAAACACTAATACTGACAACTTTGTTAACGCCCTGTATTGGGATTACATCTCTACACAATATTTAAAATATGCAAGAAATTAAATTGTTCCTATTATAACACAAATAAATATCTTCACACAATTCTCAATACAGCGGATAGATATATAGTATATAAGGGTAGACTGAGTCTAGTCTAGACAATTAAGTAACTTTGATCCACCTTCCACCGAAACTATTTTCGTGACATCGAGACAGGTGGTGAGCCCATCGCCGTCTTAATGTCCAAGCCAACGATATAACTGGTACATAAGTTTTTGAAAAACCAATTGGTACGAGCCTACCACCTGGGGGTCCGAACTCGGGTCTCTCGACTCGAAATTCCGATCGCCCAACCACTTGGCAATCGTGACTTCAAAATAAATATTATTATTGTTATTAAATAATATTAATATTATATTAATGTTATTATTATTTGGCACTTTTTTAGCGCACCGTGACAGGTGGTAAACCTGTCGATTAATTCTTGCCACGATGTGCCTTGAATCCTGTTTGCTCTAGTAGGCTCTTCTGCAAGCGATACCTCTTGCCGAATCTCTTCCAAAGCCGCAGTAAACATGTAGCTATGATGGAATATCAATTTTAATCGGTGTGAGCCTGATTACTAGTCCTTGCCCGCACATATAATAAAATTATCACACAGGATTATCAATTCAATTCCAGCATAGTCCTGCTATAAGCTTTCTTTAATCGATTTCAATCGATTATAAACTCTTAACAGGGAAAATGTTCATCAACTAATGAACCTAAATTTACCATGAACTGTTTCGATTGACAACCAAGTACAACAGAAAAAAACAATAATTTGAAAACGGAGCGCTAACTAAAAAAAAATATTGGTAAGCGAAGCGAAAATATTTGTAGAATATATCTAGAAGTATGACTAGTACGGCCCAAAGCGTATGTAATCACTATGTGTATAGTCTGTCGTACACCCCCTTGGTTCAAGGACTAATTGACTTTATACTAATTTTGAGTGATTGTATCGGAGGATTACGTACTCTTTGTGGTAGAAGAGACAAGTAGTCCCAAAAAATATAATACTCTCAGTAGTCCTTACATACGTATAGTACAAAGAGAATGTAATCACTACGTTATATATGGCATAGTAGTAGTTTAAACGTGAAAAAAACAAAGCTGAACTTAAATGTTAACTATACTTAACTAAATGAAGAACTTATTGATATTCTTTTTGTAACTGAATATAACATTTTCTAGTCATAAAAGTTGTAGTATTATAAAAAATGACCCAACAACTTGTTAACTCAGTACGTAAATACTTAGCTTCACAACATATGCTTGCTGTTGAGGAATGGGTAACTGGGTATGCTATAATATTTTTATAGTTTATTTTCATCTGATAATGGTATGTAAGGATCGTGACACTTGGCCATCTGTTCTCTCTGGCTACGCCGTCAGGGACTGTGCGTGAAGATAAATAAAAAAATAATAATGGCCTGACCAATGCCAGGATAGCCATCATAAAAAGCCTGACCAAATATAAAAAAGTCACGATAGCCGAGTTGTTCGGTGGTCGGAATTTCGAGTCAAAAGACCCGAGTTCGATCCCCAGGTGGTAGGCTCGTACCAATGGGTTTTTCAAAAACCAATGTACGAATTATATCGTTGGCTTGGACATAAAGACGGTGACGGGCTCACCACCTGTCACATTGTCCCGAAAATATCTTCGGTGGAAGGTGGGTCCAAGGAACTTAAATGTCTAGACTAGACCTCTGTCTACCCCGGTATAGGGAATTGCGTGAAGACATTTATTTTTTATTATTTATGTACCTGACCAAAATTGAGCAGACCAGTGACAGGCATTTGTTTGTAAGGTGCAAAGAGTTTGCTGCAGTGATTGCAAATCCTGTTGCTAATCTTCCATTATGTCAGAGGTTTATGTCCCGGAGTGGAATATTGTAGGTTGTTAAGTCAATAAAGTGGTGTTGTCACCCTCTCTTTCACATCATAAATATACAAGAAGTAGGGTTGTATGATAATTCTAATATGTATATATAAAAAGGAGATATATAAGTAATAAAGATAATATATGTATTCTATTTAACACTACTTCTTTTATTGTCCAACCAAGAATCTTAAATTAATAAGATAGAAGATGAATAATCATTCCAGTTTTGAGATGAGCAGTTCACAATACTATTATATGTAACTGTATAAATAAAATAAATAAATATCTTCACGCAATTCCGTACACAGGTGTAGACAGAGGACTAGTCTAGACAATTAAGTTCTATGACCCACCTTCCACTGAACATATTTTTTGGGACAACATGACAGGTGGTTAGCTCGTCGCCGTCTTTATGTCCAAGTCCACTATGTAATTTGTACATAAGTTTTTGAAAAACCCATTCGAACAAGCCTGCCACCTGGGGATTGAACTTGGGTCTCTTGACTCGAAATTCTGACCACCTAACCACTATTGTGACTCATTTATTTGCATACCAATACTAAACCATTTTTTTTTATATTTTCAGATTTGTTGAATATTTGATGGAAAACAATGATGGAAACTGTATAGAGAAAGATGTACAAAATCTAGCAAAGGAGCAATGGCTATTGAATGATTTGAAAGATATATGCCCTGGTTCCTTGCCAGGAAACTTAAGGAGTCAACAAAAGATTACACTAAATGGAAGATTTGTGCTCCAAATAAATGCTGCTGTTGATATAGGTAGTTGTTTTTGGTAATTAATATGTTGATGACCGGACATCAATATTTCAGCCTTCCAAAAGTTTCTGTCTTAAAAAAAAGCCATCCCAGAGCTCCGGTTATGAGCCTGCATTTGTTAGAATTAAATTACAATTTAGTTCTGATGGTAGAAGCTATAAATATTTTTTTTAACTTTGGTAATTCTTGCAAATGTCAGTCCGATATTGATTTAGCAATGTAATGAAATTAATGAAGTCTTTCAGGTACACCTGCTTATCAACAATATTTGAAGCTGCAAAAAGTCAATATGGAGAATATTGAAGCAACAACCAATTTTGATGAGAAAATTTCTAGTCACAGGTAGTATATTATGCCTATCCTCAGTATATTATATATATCTGCTTCTTTTTATCTTATGGACAATTTTGTATTCATATATGTCAATTAAGAAAGCTGTTACATAAAAATAAGCTAAGCTGTTCATAACTTGATTTAATAAGATTTTTTATAAAATTTTATTATAATGTTCAGGTGTTGAGCTGTGTAAATATTACAAACAGTCTAACCAACTTAGACTCATATACTTACATAAAAATAAAAATAATGTGGTGCCTTATTTCTGTGGGATTTTACTAGAGATGCTATTAGGTAGTGGAATAAATCTAAAAATATACTAGAATTATATGTTATAAGGAATTTATGCTAGGAAAAAACTCAATAAAACGACATCACTAAACTACTTTGATGACCAGATAGCCTAGATTGTGGAACTTGAACCCTTTCTTGAAGTTAGTGATTTCAGGTTTGAGTTTCACTAGGGTCAAGGTGTAGGGGTGAGGTTGCCCTATTACTTGTGTGATAAAAATTAATGTTTGTAGTAGAGTTATCATACTTATATGTATATATAAATATTACCACAGTGGTAGAGCACACATCAGCTTTTGTTGTTGCATGAATGGGCCGGCTTGACTGGGGAAGTACCGGAACCTCACAGAATACCGGCGTGAAGTAGAAGTCTAACAAACTTCTGCATTTCGTCTGGTCTGGTCACATACCCACCTCCCCCAATTCTGGGCGGGGGGGCACTTTAAAGCCAGCAACGCATCTGCTATGCCTCTGGTATTGCGGGTGTTCATGGGCGGCGGTAATCACTTACTATCACGTGAGCCACCTGCTCGTTTGCCTTCCTTTTCTATAAAAAAATCAATGTAAATGTGTATCAATATTAACGATCAATCAATTTGACGACCTCCTTTGAAAAAGTGGCGTAAACACCGGTTTTCAAGGTGCCGGCATCTCTCACCTTCTTTCCATCCTGATGTTTCTACCGCCTAACAAACCTAACGGCTAACAATTGTTGTGTTCCTAACAGAAATATACGCGAACCATACCATATGATTTTAATTTTCAGAATGATAAAGTTGTATCTCACAGATGGCGTCCAGGAAGTGTCGGCCATTGAGTATAGGCCAATGAGGAATATCAGCTGCGATGTCACTCCGGGCTGTAAGGTGTTAATAAAAGGTAAAGTGAACATGTATTTTATCTTGAGAATATTTTATCTTTTATCTAGAAAATAAAGTCCTTTTGACCCAAATTTTCACTACAGCCTATTAGGGAAAAAGTGACAGGTGGTGAACCTAACACCCTCTTATTGTACAAAATGACATAAAGAATATACATTATGTCTACAACATCATGCTTTCGCCAAAATCGCAACGCTTGGCAAGTGGATTGGCTATCACAATACCAAACACTGCTTAGACCTTAGAAACTGCCATACATTGCCATACTTAAGCAGATTAAAGACTGTTGTGGTTTTGGAGATAGTTATATTGCCACATGTTTGTAGTCACTACCCTTTAATAAAGTATATTCCTTAGTTGCCTATATTATAATGGCAGAGTCTATATTCTTGGCTAGCAAAATTTGGGTATTATTCTTTTTTATTTCCGCATGCAATGTCTCATATACCCATAAAATGGTGTGACTACCTACATGATATTGGGAGTCGATGCAATCTTTGGGGAGGCTCGTTTTCAAATCAAATCAAAAGATAGACAGAGGTTTAGACAATTTAGTTATTCGACTCACCTTTTACCGAAGACATTCTTGGGACAACGTGTCAAGTGGTGAGCCTGTCGCCGTCTTTATGTCCAAGCCAACAATATAAATCGTGCATAAGTGAAAAAAAACTCACTTGTGCGAGTCTACCTCCTGGGGATCAAACTCGGGTCTCTTGACTCGAATTCCGATCATCCAACCACACGGCTATCTCGACCAGTATATTCTTATCTAGCAATTTTTACGTATTATTCTTTTCTATTGCCACATTCAATCTCTCATGTACCCACAAGATGTAGCGACGACCTACAGAATATTGCAGGGAGTCGATGGATTAGCAATGTTTGGGGGAGCTCTATATTCATCAGTAGAATCTGTAGTGTCCAATGTGAGACATCTGCACCAGGAAGGTGCAGATGTCTCACATTGGTATTCAGCAGTGGAATAGACAGGCTGTAATGATAGTGCTGATTCCTGTCTGTAGTGTCTAACGTGAGACATCTGAACCAGGAAGGGATACATTCAGCAGTTGAATAGACAGGTTGTAATGATGGCACTGATTCTTGTCTGCAGTATCCAATGTGAGACGTCTGCACTAGTTAGGCCTATATTCAGCAGTGGAATAGACAGGTTGTAATGATGGCACTGATTCTTGTCTGCAGTATCCAATGTGAGACGTCTGCACTAGTTAGGCCTATATTCAGCAGTGGAATAGACAGGCTGTAATGATAGTGCTGATTCCTGTCTGTAGTGTCCAACCTGAGCCATCTGCACCAGGTAGGCAGTGGTATATTCAGCAGTCAGTGCATCTGTAGCAGGTATATTCAGCAGTGGAATAGACAGGCTGTAAAGGTGCTGATGATTCTTCTCTATAGTGTCCGATGTGTAACATCTGCACCAGGTCCGATCGACTGCCGCCGCGGAGTGTTGCTCCTGACGGAGAGCCACGCGCAGTTGCTTGGCGGCGAGGTGCAGGAGCTGGCGGGCTGCGGCTCGCTGGCCAGCCTCCTCGCCGCCAAGCTCGGCCTGCCTGTCCCGCGGGGTAAGAGGAATAGTATATCTTTACGCTATTCACAATACAGGGGTAGACGGAGGTCTAGGCAAATAAGTCCTTTCGACACACCTTCCACCGAAGACATTGTTTCGGGACATCGTGATAGTGACCCCAGTGTGACAGGCGTTGAGCTCATTGCCGTCTTTACGTCCAAGTCAACGATATAAATCGTACATAAGTTTTTGAAACAACTCAGGCGTACAAGCCTGCCACCAGGGGTTAGAACTCGGGTCTCAACTCTAATTTCGATCACCCAACCATTCATCTATCGGTAAAATGAAATTGACGCCCGTGGACCAGTGGCGTACGCGCCGGCTTTCATGGTGTCGCCAGTTTCGATTCCCGATCGGCTCAATGTAGAAAACTCTATTTCTACATTTTTCCGGGTCTGGATGTTACTGGTCACTTATTTGTTGATTCCATAACAAAAATGTTTAAGTTTATCTTTTTATGTATCTATAATACATAGATACATAAAAAGATAAACTTAAACATTGACGCCGACCTGTCAAAGGTTTCCTGTTATAATGGCACAGCCCATCCTATTTTGGGACTGAATATCTGAGTGCGATTAAATATTTTAAGATCTTCAAGTTGTCACTTGTTGATAAATTAAATACTAATTTATTTTCAGATGAAAATAACACAGAAAATTCTGTAATTCACACAAGCACAGCTGAAACGCATACACCGGTATCTAATAGCGATCGGATAGTAGAAGCAACGTTTGAGCAAACATCTAGATTGGAAGCAAGAAGCAGTAACCAAGTTACGGAAGCATTTGTCGATGACGATTTCGATATAAATCAGCTCGCTGCTATAGAAGCGCAGTTTACTGAAAATCGAGGCAAAAGACCAATGAATGATAATAATTCGAGGCCAGATAAGAAAGCAAAGACAACAGTGAACAATGTAGACGATTATCCAGACGATGAAGACTTAATAATGGAAGATGAAGCATATTTAAGAGAAATGGAAACGCAATTTAATGCACACGATAGTAGAGTCAGTGGTTGTGGAAATAGAGTTTCAATTCCAATGTCGCGGGCTGAAACGAACCCTGTCCCAATAAAAAATATTGAAGAGTATCCAACAGATGAAGACTTGCTGATGGAACACGAAGATTGCATAAGGGAAATTGAAGCTAAATTCGATGCACGTGATATTGAAATTAATGCGCGTGTCAATAAAGTTCCAATTACAGTACCGGCAGAACCGTTTGTTTATATAAAACAAATTAATGAACTCAGTGAAGCGGAAAGGTCCGGTAAAGTGTTCAAAGTAAAGGGACAGATAATGAAACTGTTGTCCAAGTTGTCAGTAGGTAAAGATGGTTGGAGTTTAAGGTGTGCGATTGTAGATGGTACCGGAAGCCTGGACGTGGACTTTACAAGTGACGTACTCTCTAAACTGGTTGGATACACACCGCTTGAAATGAATGAAATAAAAAAGGAAATGGCAAAGAAACCTGAGATAAAGGAGAAAGCGATTTCGGTAAGTCTTAGTATAATATCTTTTAAATGGGTGCTTAGGTCAGAAAATAAAGATAAATATCTTCACGCCATTCCTTATACTAGGATAGACAGAGGTCTTGACAGTTGAGTCGTTTCTATGCACCTTTCGCTGAAGACATTTTTGAGTAACCTGACAGCAGGTGAGCCTATTGTCGTCTTTAACGTTATCAATCGTACATAACATTTTGAAATACCCATTGGTTATTTACGAGCCTACATTACATCTGGGGATTGAACTCAAATCTCTTCACTCTCAACAACCCAATAAGACTATAATGACTATTAAAAACTTAATTTTTTTAGGCTCTACAAAAGGCGAAGGAAAATCTACAAATTCTATACTGTATAATAGAGCTGACAATGTTGGATGGCCCAAAAATAACACAACTTATACCTTTCGATGAGACACATGCTCATTTACTGAAGAAAAGACAAATGCCTTCAACATTATGAAGAATAAAAAATAAAGTTTTATGTACAGAAAATGTGTCTATATTTTTGGTTTATGGCTAGAGGAGGAGACAAAGCTGGTCATTAGTTCTTGTATCATTGAGGTTTATAGTGCTTTGTTTATGGTGTAGCGGACGATGTGCTGCAGGAAGAGGGTAGCTCCCCGCCAGGTCGGGTGTTCGTGACCTGGGGAGCACATCTACGCCAGTGTTTTTTTTTTTTGGTAACCGTGGAGGAAAATGCTTTACGCACGAACGTTTCCTGACCGGGAGGCCACCGAAACGTACAGTGTCGGACTCGGATCTCAGAAGGAGAAACATACCGACTAAAAACCATCCACGGGATGCTGTTGGCCCGGAGGCCTTTACAGCGTCATCTGAGGAGACCTGCGAGAACGAAGGCCCGCAGGTAAAAAGAAGAAAAGAGACAACGTCGTGACGCACTCGAACCCTGTAACGAAGCGAAGACCTTCGACATATGGGGGAGGGGGAGGGTTACGCCAGTGTGCTATCGGTACTCTATCGATACTCATATATATGCTCTAATCGTAAGAACTTTGATAGCGTGATGTAGGATGTCGATGTGCTTGCTGAATTGTAGGGAGTTTCTTATGTGGAGATAGATGTCGCCACAGTGGTGACTAGAGCTTTTGTTGTATCGACGTAAATATTTACTATCGCTATTTTTCCTTTGGATGTCGTAAACGGCAAAAAATTTAAATGATAGTGGGATAACTCCAGAAAAAAATTGTGGGCCGGTGAAGCCTAGGGTCTAAGGTGCGAAGTGTCTGGTATTTCGGTGGCCAATCAGCTTGCCAAGCTTGCCAATTATGACGAATCGCCTTTACGGGAGATGCCTGTTTCCTTTTGTAGAGTTACAGGCCATTATATATGAATTACATTCTTAATTTTGCAAACGCTAGCTAATAACTCAAAATTTCCAAATAATATTCCTTACCTCCTAGTTACTGAACTGGCACAATTTGTAATTTATAAAATTGATACAGAAGCATTCTGTATTACAGATGGACTGGATCTAGTACAGGATCATTCATACAAAATTATAATATTTCTTCTTCACGCAATTCCCAATACAGGGGTAGACAGAGGTCAAGTCTAGACAATTAAGTCCCTTTGACCCACCTTCCACCGAAGATATTTTCGGGACAACGTGACAGGTGGTGAGCCCGTCGCCGCCTTTATGTTCAAGCCAACGATGAAATTCGTACTTAAGTTTTTGAAAAACTCATTGGTACTGCCACCTGGGGATCGAACTCTGGTCTCTCGACTCGAAATTCCGACCACCCAACAACTCGGCTATCGTGACTATAATGTTTCAATTAAATTAAACTATATTGTCATAAGATATGCAGTAACACAAACAAAAAATTTGTGAAGTAATTCTTAAACAGTCATACCAGAAGACTGACCATGCTGGGAGGGAAATGAGGAATTTCGCCTTATCGCTAAACCTCTCCCAGATGGTAAAGCAAGCTACTAGGGTGCCAGAAGTTGAAGGTCATACAGCCAATTGTCTAGACCTCCTGCTGACCACTGATCCTGACGGATATGAGGTAGAGGTGGCTTCTACACTAGGAACCTCTGATCACTGTCTGGTGAAATCTGTATCGTCTTACATGCCAACAGACCTCGACCCACATGGTACTAGGCGAGTGTGGCGATACAAGTCAGCAGATTGGGATGAGATGCGACACTTCTTTGCATCTTATCCTTGGCGGCAGGTCTGCTTCTCTTCCGGAGATCCATCGAGATGCGCGGTTGCTATAACTGACGTGGTATGTTTAGCTATGGAATATTTTATTCCTTTTGCTGATGTACCCGTTGGTGGCAAAGCTCGCCCATGGTTCAGCGCCGAATGTTCCCAAGCCGAAAACCTTAAACATTTGGCGTACCTCTCATGGGTTGACGCTCGAAACCGTAAAACTCCGGATGTCAGATCCAAGAAGAGAGCCTTTAATCAAGCCGCCAAGACTTACAAAAGGTGTTGCGGAAGGCTCGTTTCGACCGCATTAGGCATATTGGCACGAAGCTCTCTGCTCAACCATCTGGCAGTAGAGCTTTTTGGTCTCTTGCCAGGGCGGTCGAGGCGAGTTTTTGTAAACCTTCACTGCCTCCGCTGGTTAAGCCCGACGGGACATTGGCTCATGCGGCAAAAGAGAAGGCAGAACTGTTCGCGAATCTCTTTGCCAGCAACTCGCGTCTGGACACAAACAACGCAGTTCCAACTTCCCTACCTCCCTGTGGTACTTCAATGTCAGAGGTCCACATCACTAACAAAGAGGTTCTCAAAACGTTGCGACATCTGGACGTGAACAAAGCCAGTGGACCTGATGGTATTCCAGCCATAGTGCTTAAGACCTGTGCACCTGAGTTGTCTCCTGTTCTGACACGCTTGTATCGCCTCTCCTTGAAGACTGGAATAGTTCCCAAATCCTGGAAGCTTGCTAACGTGCAGCCCGTGCCCAAAAAAGGTAGCCGTGTTGACCCAGTCAATTATCGACCTATTTCAATTACCTCCATACTCTGTAAGATTATGGAGCGTATATTGAACTCGCACCTCTTGGCATACCTAGAACATAACGATCTCCTTAGCGATCGACAGTACGGGTTTCGCCGAAATCGGTCGACTGGGGACCTTCTAGTGTATGTCACACATCTGTGGGGTGAGGCCCTCGAGAATAGTGGTGAAGCACTCGCGGTTTCGCTCGATGTCTCGAAGGCTTTTGACAGGGTCTGGCATGCTAGCCTTATCAATAAGCTTCCTTTATATGGTATATCCCCTGGACTGATAGCCTGGATTGAAGACTTTTTGCGGGAACGGTCTTTGCGAGTCGTTATTGACGGCTGCTCATCGGAGGCTATGGCGATTAATGCCGGAGTTCCTCAAGGGTCTGTTCTGTCCGCAACTCTCTTTCTGCTGCACATAAACGACCTGCTCGAGCCCGGTCTCTTTGGGTATGCAGATGACAGCACAGTTGTGGAGAGATATCTGACGCGTGTTCAGTCCAGACAGGATCAAGTACAGTCTGCTCGGGAGGCCATGGTAGAGCGTATGAATCTTACATTACAGGCAGTTTCCAACTGGGGCAATACCAATCTTGTGAGATTCAATGCCACCAAAACGCAAGCGTGTCTGTTCTCCGCCAAAAGGAGCCAGTTCACCTTGGCTCCTGACTTGGTTACTACCAATTTGTCCAGTCTCGAACACAGACGTCGCGTGGCCAGTCTCCCGGTGTTCTACAGGTTACATTTTGGAGAGTGTGCGAAGGAATTACATGAGTTAATTCCCCCTTCCCCTTTCCATCATCGGACAACAAGACGCACGTCGGGTCTCCATCCTTTTGTTGTCGATATACCCTGCATTTGGACGAAGCGTTTTGCTTCGTCGTTCATAATGCGTACAGCAAAGGACTGGAATAATTTGCCTGCATCAGTCTTTCCGTCCGATTACAATGTGGGTGTCTTCAAGAGAAGAGTGAATAGGCTCTTTCTAAGTTAGTGTGCCTACCAACAAAAACTACATCGCCACTTACCATCAGGTGGGATTGTAGTTAAACGCTAGCTTATAATGTTAAAAAAAAAAAAAAAAACAATAAAGAATTACCTTGTTGTTTTGGAACTCTGCCACTAAATATTAGTTTATTTTATTTTGTTAGGAAAACAAACATTAATTACAAATACGTGAACATCAAGTTATAATAATACATACATGGAGCTATTTTTGTGTTCACATGTGTATAGTGTTATTTCCTTAAAAAATATTTTCCTACTTAGAGTTCAACAACTTGCTTTCTTCTAATTAGAATTTATTATCTTCTGAGTAGTAAGTTATGTATATGAATGTATTTTTGATTTATTAATTTTAACCGCAATCTAATCTATTTTGTACCGACAACTGTTCCTGAGAAGTAATTTATATGTACGAGGGGTGATCCAAAAGTAATGATAATAGGTTACTTCAGGTCCGCATAACAATCCAAAAAAAATGTTTTTTGCTTGCTTATATACTCACTACGTCAGCCTAAAAAAATCATATAAATAGATCACGATTTCCGGGAGATACATTCATTTGAATGCGAACTGACAAAGACATATCATCAACATGGAGAAAAACGAAATTAAAGCTGTCATCATGTACCTCTGTTTGAAAAAAAATTCTTCAAAAGACATACACAGTGACTTAGTGGAAACATTGGGGGACTCTGCTCCTCCATATTCTACAGTTTCACGCAGGGCCAAGGAGTTTAAACTGGACAGAACATCCACTGAAGATGAACATCGCGAAGGACGCCCATCCACGTCTCTCACTGAAGACAACGTGAAAAAAGTCGAAGATGTTGTGTTGGCAGATCGAAGAGTGACCATCAGGCATGTAGCTGAGGTCACAGGGATCTTATATGGCAGCGTTCAAGGAATCCTTGCGAACGAGTTGCATATGAAAAAGGTCTCTGCGCGTTGAGTATCCAGAGTGTTAACCGACGAGCAAAAGAAAAATCGAGTTGACATTTCGAGGGTCAATCTCGAAAAGTTCCAAGCAGATCAAGAAAATTTTTTGTTCCGTTTTGTGACTATGGACGAGACCTGGATCCATCACTTTGATCCTGAAACGAAACAACAATCGATGACTTGGAAGCGAGCCTCCTCGCCGACGCCAAAGAAATTCAAAGTTTCAAGTTCGGCGGGAAAGGTAATGGCATTGTTTTTTGGGACGCTCAAGGCATAATTATGGTTGAATATTTGGAAAAGGGAGCCACTATTACGGGCTCTTACTACGCAGACCAAATAAGAAGATTACGGGAGGCCATTAAGGATAAAAGACGCGGCAAACTGTGAGCTGGAGTGCTGTTTCACCAAGACAACGCACCGGCTCACAAAGCCGCAGTTGTGATGGCTGCCATTCAAGAAACGGGATTCGAACTGCTCCAACACTCTCCCTATTCGCCAGATCTATTCTCCTAGTGATTTCTACCTCTTTTCTCGGCTTTTGGAACGCCTCCGAGGCAAGAAATTCGAAGACGATAGCGAAGTAATGGCCGCTGTTAAAGCGTTTTGGGAGGGTCAAGATAAAGAATTTTTAGAAGGGAATCCTGGGTTTAGTTATATGATTTTTTTAGGCTGACGTAGTGAGTATATAAGCAGGCAAAAAATATTTTTTTTTTTTTGGATTTTTATGCAGACCTGAAGTAACCGATTATCATTACTTTTAGATCACCCCTCGTATGAATGTATTTTTGATTTATTCAGACTGGAGCACAACTGAGTAAGAGTGTGGTGTCAGACGGTTTCTAGTCACCCGAGTCTAGCGTTTTTTCAATAGCCTGTTGTTTTGCCAAACTCTCTGCGGCGGTCAACGCCTCTGAAGACAATGTCGTGATAGTAAATCTTCACCAGTGCTACACCGACACTAGCGAGATTCCAAATTTTAACTCGATGTCCATAACTTTACACGCGACGGCCTTATGTTAGGTTTTATAAAAAATATAAATATCTTCACGCAATTCCCAATACAGGGGTAGACAGAGGTCAAGTCTAGACAATTAAGTCCCTTTGACCCACCTTCCACCGAAGATATTTTCGGGACAACGTGACAGGTGGTGAGCCTGTCGCCGCCCTTATGTCCAAGCCAACGATGAAATTTGTACATAAGTTTTTGAAAAACTCATTGGTACTGCCACCTGGGGATCGAACTCGGGTCTCTCGACTCGAAATTCCGACCACCCAACAACTCGGCTATCGTGGCTATGTTAGGTTTTAATTTGTCTTTTCACGACCGCCGTGGCCGAGTGGCGAACACACCGGTTTTCTAGGTGTTGTCAGGTCGGAGGTCTCGGGTTTGAATCCGGCACGATTCAATGTGGAAAATTACTTTTCCTACATTATCTCGATTCTGGGTGTACTTATTTTGGAATCAGAACAATGCTATGAAGACATTAAGACGACTATGTCGTCTACACCTTTATAATACATTTTTATGATTTTTTGTGGTATGTAAGTCATGCTGGACTACGTTACTATAAAAATTTAATAAATAAACCGAACATGGCGGGATTCCTACGACCTCTGCCACGTACCGTGGTAACTCTTGCTCTCATAAATTTAATTACAAAGTCCAGCTTTATTTCCATGCTTTAAAGATCGATAGAAACGCACAATAAACGTTTAAACAAAGTTGTTATGGCGTTCGTAAAATTTCATATGACCGAGTCACGCGTAATGACCTGTGAAAGTCAACATCAAGACAGGCTTCTCCTGCAAAGAAGAATTTGTAATAATCATAATGGCGACGCTGGCGAACTATTACTGCACTATACGCTGTATTGTTTTTGAACGGTTTATTGTTCTGACCAATTCCTTTTTCAGTTTTTTATTACAAGACCCAGACAACAGTGGTAGAGCCACGCGTCAGCTTTTGTTGTTGCATGAATGGGCCGGCTCGACCGGGGAAGTACCATGACCTCACAGATTACCGGCGTGAAGTAGAAGTCTAACAAACTTTTGCGTTTCGTCTGGTGAGTGCAGGTAACAGGTGGCCCACACACCTCCCTCCCCCAATTCTGGGGGGGGGGCACTCTAAGGGAGGCAACGCATCTGCTATGCCTCTGATATTGCGGGTGTTCATGGGCGGCGGTAATCACGTGAGCCGCCTGCTCGTTTGCCTCCCTATTCCATAAAAAAAAGACATCAGATCTCATCACTGAGTCATGCGCCAAACGCCAAATCAGCTACTCTCTAAATAAAACTGGCTATGCCCCTTTGTAGTAATAGTTTAATTAATTATTTTACAATTATATTTCTATACAATTGTTATTAAATAATTACATTCCACATGCCAAAAATAAGAGGCATGTGTTACCGGGTCCGAAGAGAAGGGCACGACTCCCCCCTCCCCCCCCCCCTTCGGATGCAAGCACTAATTGCGCAATCATCACTACCACTACTACTACTACATACCACCAACAACGCGCCACGTGTTTCTTATAAAACAAGGCATTATCAAGCGTGTAGAGTGAGAAATTAGTCACTCGAACAGTCTTAAAACCTCAAGTGATGCAACCGGCCGCCATCCCCACCGACAATCGTCGATTGCATCACAACCGAAAAAAATATTCAAGAGATGAGTTAGAGACGTTAGTTTATTCATTCAGCCGTACAAAACGTCCATCATTATTTTTTATTATCTTCAACTCAATCGGTGGCCATGGTCATCGGATAAACTGTTCAGTTTCCAAAAGATGTTTAGCAAAATGCTAGACAGTCTCTACCTGATAACTGTAGACGCTTTGAGCATTCGGATATACTTTAAACACAAGTTCAAGGCAAACTTCTCTATACTGGATTAGTCAAAAGGTCGAAACTACCTTCAATCCACATTTCACTAGATACATTGGAATGACGTGACAAGTAGTGAGCTTGTCGCCGTCTTAGCGTCAAGACAATGATACAATTGTATTTAATTTGTTGTTGTAATTGTTTACCTAGGCGGACGGACGCTTTGAGACCAAATCAGGGACCTCCTGAAAAAAGGCCAGGTCAAAAGTACCCTAAACAGAAGAGCATGTATGAAGGGAATAATGAAAGCGGAGGAGCGACGAAGCGAAACAAGTATGTAAGGATCGTAGCAAGTGGTCTCTGTCTGCCCCTACGGGAAAGAGGCATGATGATGTTGTTTAATTTATACTATGGATCAGCAAAAAGAAAAGGCAATCTAATGGCTTTTAAAACTATATTTTATTTAATACACCTGCTCATAACTCAATATTACATGGTTTATACAAAAATTATCAAATACATAAAAGGTATTAACATAATCAACGGCATGAGATGACCTGAATGACAAATGCAACACTTAAAATGACATCCTCTGCTTGAAGCTTAGGGTGAAAATTTGGGTGAACAGAAAACTACAACATAGCCTCAACACTACTTTACTTACAAGAAATATTTATAAATTCATTATTTCTAGATGAAAATAAAATTGATGAAAATTTGAGTAGTTTATATATAAGATCTATGAGTGATGATATGAATACAGTGAAAACGAATTAAATTTGAGAATTTTGATGATGAGACCGAGTATTTTATATTTTTGTTTTAGTGGAACACAAAACAAGAACTTAATTTCTAAAATTATGTATGCTTTACCATAAATTAGTTACAGCTGTATTTTTTAAGTGTTTCAAACATTTTCTACAAAAAAAAAAACTAAATCAGTTTTAACTTATCACACCCTAAGCTTCGCTGCTTCCCAAACAAGAAAAATATTAAAAAAAAATTTGAGCACTCAATATTACATTAAAAATAACACATAATTTGAGAAACAATTTATCATAAAAGAAAAAACTAGTAACGGATAAAATATTACAGTAATAAATAATAATACGGATTATGGAACATTGCCAAATGTAAAGTTTAAATGAATTTTGATGAAATATATGTACGTTTGCTTTGGCTACTCAACTGGATGATTTTGAAGCTTTCTTGGTTACTGCTAGCAAATAGACATACTAATCTATTAGTGTGTATATGAGGAACTTTCTTTCATTTTCGTTACTGAATATGCAAATTAGTTAAAAACGTAAGTATAACCGAGTGCTTCTATGCATAATTCTTTGCAAACGATGTCACATATATAATGATTGACTAATTTGGATTAAATTACGAAATGGTGAATTTATAGAATATGCTATTACGATCGCATTTTTATGCGGGAGGGTAATTTGAAAAAATTCTTACTTTAAGAGACAAACATTGACACCTCAATGGAAGACTATGCCATTGAAACGAAATAATGCTCACGAAAATCAAAGATAATTATTAATAAATACATGTTAAAATTGAAACTAATATGTACCTTGCATGATACATTTATTCTTAATAAAATCGCCTTCTCATAAGCAATAAATAACAATAATTATATAAACAGCTAAAAATATTCCCCAGAAAGCTGGTGTTATGAAAGTCTATGGCAAGTGAACAGGGTTAAACTCTATACGAATATGTAACTGGTCCTTCGAGCCAGATGCGATGATTTTAGAAACACCATGCACTGCAAATGGGGAATACTATGTGAATATTTAAGAAACGAAATTTTATAATCAGATATAACATACAAAGTACATGGAGCCACGTCCATGGCAATACAAAGATTATTATCAAACTTTAGATCGACAACTATATCAACATTGGGATATAGCACAGCTCAATCACGACGGCTGATCGTGAAGTATTAGAGACACGTCAAGTATGGGTAGGTTCATCGATAATAATACTTGCCCCCAGTGTTTCAATACAGGAACACAGGTCTGAAGCAACTCGACATTACTTCGGAATCATCTACCGTGAAGTGGACGTCTAATTATCAATATAGATAAAGATAATTAGTCACGAAAAAATCAACGGCATCCGCGCCGCACACTTAAATTGAAATTAAAAGCCGATAATATTAAAATTCGGTGAGCTATTTACAGCAAGTCATGCAAAAACCTACTCATATCCAACTATAAAGCGTCTGTCTTCCACTTAAATGCCATCCGTCTAAAACTGTTAGGCCAGTGTCGTCCTGGGACTGAGTGGATCGAGGATTTATAGAATCCTCTCGTAGAACAGGAGGTATGCCTGCGCTCTCAACACCTTGTCCTCTGTCACTTCGGAGACCATGCTATCCGAGACGTAGTACCACTTGCCCGCGGGCGGTTCCACCGCCGGAGATGGGCCCTCGCCCGATTCGTAACCAGATAGATCCGATTCAGAATCGCCATCGCCATCCCCGCAGCTGGATGCTGGTATGTTAGCGCTCTTAGGAAGGAACCACCATCTCGGGTCGCCGGGCTTAACGGGCTGCCTCACTTTCACGTAAGCTACATAATGACCGCCGTGCATTCCACCAGAGTGCTCCACGACACCATACAGCGAGTAAAGTAGCTCGCTCTGTCCGCGCGCCACATTGGGCAACTTCTTCAATTTATCCATTGCACAGAATGGCGCCAGATCGAGGATAGTTGGGAAGTCAACGTGTTTCGTCATCTTTCTGAACATGCAGCGCGGGCCAATCTGGAACCTTTTCAAGTGCAGGATGAGTATAGCCGGTGGGCTGGACACCAGGAAACGTTTGGTGGCATTAGTGTATACAGTTTTGCCGTCCTTGCCATTGATCCTCTCGGTGCATGTTTCGCAACCGACTTTGTTGTTCCCCGTGAGGAGTTCCAGAGCCGTGAACTGGCTCAGGCATGACTGTATACTGCACTCGTCTTCATCGCACACATACCGAGGCGACAGGGGGTTCGGGCGATTGAAAGATAAAAAGTCTCTCTGGTTCTTATCCACTTCTATATTGTTTATTTTTGGCCGTGGGACTGTTGGCGGTGGGTCGATGACCGGACTCTCGGCTGCAACGGGAGATGGAAACGTGGGTTTCGGCTTCGATTCCTCCATATCAAGTTTCAATTTGTCCAATATGTTGGTCACATCTTGGTGGTTGTTGAGCTCGTTGAATGCTGCGGGTACTTGAGGTTTGTTCTCCGGCAAGGACTCGTAGCTGCTCTCGCCGCTGTGCTCCAACAGGTTTCTCGAGCCCTTCACGCTGATACCGCGGGAGACCACTTCGTTGGAATATTCTGAAGTGAAGGCTATCCTTGACACTGGTCTCTCGTACTCGCTTTTGACAGGAGACAGTTTGTTATGTTGCGGACTTGACAGATCTAAGTTCATCTCACTCGAAAGGGAGCTGTGACTGCCCAGCTCTTTGCCGTTGGTGGGCGAGTCGACGTTGTCCACAGTTTCCGTGGAATTATGTTTCGTCCCTTCCGGACTAGCAACCCCAGAGTCAGGGTTGGAGAAATTGTCAAGCGATGCTAGGGATTTGTATTCCAATGGAATCACCGTGGTCGATGTCGAGGAATTAACAAACTCCTTGTCTTTATCTGTAGATTCTGGAGTGTTGTCGGTCTTCTCTTTATCCAGATCCACTGGGCTGGTGCGAATGGAATCTGAACTAATAACTTTCTCCGAGTTGTATCCTGACTCCATGTGGTAGGCAGCAAAGTTGGCAGCTGTGTGGGCGATTGCTTGAGAGCCCACTGACGCCGTGTGGGTGTCGGCATGTCGTGGCATGTCTTCCAAATTGTCTTCCACATCTGCATCTGATTGCTCTGATGAAGATTTACCATCTTCTTTAGGACCATTAGTTTCTCCGGGATTCTTCTCTTTGTTTGTAGCATTACCTGCAAAGAAAAATTCGAATTTAAAATAATTGTCATTGTACAACGGAGCTACCAACTTATAAAGCAATAATATACATAATATGTACATCACACTTGATTAATTTCGGTAATAAATGGGTCGAAAAAACTTTTCTAGATCTCTGACTATCCCAGAATTGGAAAATTGGATAATTGACAAATTTTGTTACGTAAATATATTATATATATAATAGAATTTTTATTAGTTTTTTTTATTATTATTGACAACACAATCCCATGCAGAGGTAAAATAAGACATAAATGCATACATAAAATATCTATGCAAGTCATGCTGTTGTTAGTACCACCTTTATTCTTTCTCGCGGCCTTCCTTGCAGCCATCCTCTCCTTTTTGAGTTGATGTTTTGATGGCTTATTTTCCTCTTGCATATTGTACATATTCTCCTCTGAAAATATGTAGTTTATACATATCAGTTTGAGTTTTGATTGCTTACATAAAGCTTCGTTTTAAAAAAAAAAGGGTTATATATTTAATTTATACTCTTAGTTATACTAATTGTTGATAAGGAATGTAGTTTCATAACTAATCTGAATAATGTTTTGATATAAAACACTGAATTTTACACATTTAAATATAAACATACAAAATCATATTAAAAACGAAAGAACATGTAAAGCAAACTAATGGAATTCAAAGCTATAAAATTTTTAAAATTCTCCAATACCTTTGGACTTAGTTCGCATAGAATTTTCGAGAAATATTATCAAATTTGATCAATAGTTTATCAATAACATTTGAAAAGATAAGTAACAAATGCACCGCTTACATTCCACACATGTAAAATATCAAAAGGGCCAGAAAAACAAACACACAGAGAAACAACACTCAATCAACATCGAGCACAGTACATACCGTTGGGTGTTTTCCTGCGGACGACCGCAGGCGGCTGCGGGCGACTGGCGGCCACCGGCAGCGACAGGTCGAGGAAGTACTCCACGCGGTCCGACTGATGGAAGCACTCCTGGCATTCCAGCGTTGAGACCAAGAAACCTCTGAACACCTGTAGCACACAATAATACTTTAAAAACATTGAAAATCTCAATCACACATTGAATTGTGCTTGTGCTCTAAATTGTTTCACTACTTTACTTAAAAACAAAAACTATCTTCACACCTTTGGCAATATAGGGGTAGACGGAGGTCTAGACAATTAAGTCTTTTTGACCCATCTTCCACCAAAGATATTTTTAGTCAACTTGATAGAAGGTGAACCCTTTGCCGTCTTTATGTCCAAGCCAACAATATAAATCGTACAAAAGTTTTTTTTGGAAAACCCTATTGGTACGAGCCTGCCACCAGGAGATCGAATTCCGATCACCAACCACTTTAGATCATGTAACCTATAGTGACACTTTACTTGAATATTGATAAACACTCATTCTTAAATAAATACATATAAAGGTAGGGGCAAATACATTGCTCTGATCCCAAAGCAAGTAGCTAAGACAATACATAATAATACATAATTCATCACAGAAATGTAAGTTGCCAGTTGTAGAAGGGATAGATACAATTTAAGGTACCTATTATATGGTATTTGAATATAAGGTACCTATTTTCGCATCTGGACACTAACTTGTAAGAGGTTGTAAGCTAATGCACTTTGCAATTTTAAAATAATAACATCTGACCTGTTCTGGCCGAAGCATGGTATCCGATGCTTGCTGGCCGTAGAACTTGACCTTCTGCTTAACTTCTCCATCAACTTTGGCAGGGTCAACCTTGGAGCTCACTCCGAGGCTGCTAAGTATAACGGACTGATAGCGTCGTAGATCTTCGGATCTGAAATATATACATATGTAATTATTGTTTAACATTTGACATAATTCCAATACAGGGGTAGACAGAGGTCTCGTCTAGACAATTAAGTCCCTTCCACTGAAGATAAATTGATAGGTGGTGAGCCCGTCGCCGTCCTTATCTCCAAGCCAACGATATAATTCATACATAAGTGTTAGACTAGAACTCTGTCTACCCCTGTATTAATAATTGCGTGAGGATATTTATTTTTATTATTTATTTATTTGTAATAAATAAGTCATCTACTAATAAATAGTGCTGCTAAATCTACATCGGTAGATACAAATAGTTCAAATAAGAAGAAAATTATGAATTTGATAGAAGCGAAAATAGTTAAAAATCATGCAGGACATTTTATAGCCTGCTGATGTGAAGAACTACTTTATATAAATAAACATGGACAACACCACATACATTGCTCTTATTACAAAGTAAGTAGCTCTAAAGTAGCTTAAGCTTTTGTATTAAGGAATTACAACTTATAGAAAATGCAAAGAAATGCACCATCTCTTTGCAAAGCCAGGGGATCTAGCTGATGAGATAGAGTATGGTTGTCGAAGATTCAAGACACTCTTCATTAGAAACGGTCAAATGGAATGAGCTGACACTGGGGTGCCCTCGCCCAGAGATGAGAACAGTACTCCATGTCTGGCCGAACCTGCGCTTTATAAAGTTGCAAGCAGTGGGCCGCAATGAAGTACAGTCTTGCTCTACTGAGCACATCAAGTTTTGTAGAATAATGAAAAATGAAATGAATATTAACATCTTATCTTTCCATTATCTTATCATCTATTACAACTGTAGTCACAAGAAGATTTAGTTCATATTATACAATGCCATGATAGTGACTGACCATGACCACAGGTTTTTTTCAACATTCATGAGATAACATTATCTATCTGCTTTCATTATTAAATGCAAAAATGTGACACCAAATAGGCTATAATATGGTATGTTTAAAATTTGATGGGTAGTTTTAAATAATTCTTTATTGGCCTTAATAATTAAACTGCTTCAATCAGACAAGTTGCCCTATGCCTTCTTTTTCCCTTATGTCATAACAGATGACAGCAAAAAAGGCTTGAAAATTGCTACGGCTACCAACAGATAATGTAATAACATCTTGAAATATAACAGATGAGTATTCAGCAAACCGGTCAAACAATCACTTAAGGCAAGCCTTTCAGTGTGGGAGATGACTATATCCTGCAATTAACTTTTGACAGGTCTTTATGGTGATGTTGACACTGAACATTATTTTATTATTAATATTTCTTCTTAAATACCTCACAGCTTCAAGTAAATGCCTCAGCAACTCGTGAGAATCATGCTGATCTCCGCCACCAAACTGAGGCAATTTATTCACTAGAGCTGACAGCAGCTTACGGGGTGTGTAGACACCTCCTTCGCCTGACAAAAATAATAATACATTATTAATTTTAAGGTTCATTCATCTTCAATCTTTCACAGGGTTGGACACACTCCACTGAAAAAAAAAGGCAACAACAAATATGCCACCAGTAGGTAATTAGAAATCCATATTCAGATATTCTTGAGGGGTCATCTTACAGTACATTTACCTATAGTAGGTTGCCATTATGCCATATGGACGACTGAGTTCATAGAGTGATGTGGCCTGCTCATTGCCACTTATTTGCTATATTCTAATTGGATTCAATATTTTACATATCAGTCAGATGTAATAAATAATTTCGAAATATGTGTTGAAGTGGCTCCGAAATATTTTCTGACATATTTATAACAGTGTAACAGAGTGCAAGGTTAATATAGTTGAAAAAAATATTTTGATACAGATTAGGAACAATTCACAGATAATAGGAATATAGTATAGGCTTGTTATTGGCATAAACAGACTATTCCATTAAGTAAACTAGTTTCTATAAGATATAAGCTTTAAAAATTCTGTTTAAGAAATTAATATAATGAGTGAAATAAAAATAAACCTTTTCCTCAAAGATATTAATGATTGTTTTTAATTGATTTGGTGCTTTAGCCTGTTCAATGAAAAAACAATAGGAATAATGAAGGCAAGGTTTAAAAACTGAAAAGATTTTCAAATCAACTAACCTCTTTCAGAACTTAGATAGACTTCAGTCTATCGCCTATCCATATAATATCCTATAATGGATACAAGATTAATCCCTTCATCAGTAGCTTTAAGATCAACTCAGAATCAACAATTAAGTTTATATTAAAAGCCTATTGAATCTATATTTCAAGTCTCCAAGAATAATGGCTGTATGGACTGTTACATTCACTAAGGCATAATGAAATCCCTCCCCTTACTCTCCACACCCCCCTCCTGACAGGTGGTGTAATGCTAGATGATAATGAATCACTGAACTAATTAAAAAACACTAACATTGTCTATAATGTTAAAACAGTAGCAATAAGGACTTATCAACTACTCAAGTGATTTAAGGAAATAGAATGGAATATAACATTCCTCAACAAGTGTATGACTCAATAATAATATGAAATCAATACAACTTTGACATTGTTTAGAATGGCAACATTATAACAATATTTTGTTGCCATAAAAAAGGTCAGCTGATAGACAGATATTGTTATGCTTTCATTCACAATATCTTTCTCTGCAAAGAAAAAGGCTTCAACATTAACTTCTTTTACATTAAAAAACCACATTATGTTACTATATAACTCCATTCACAGCTTACCTTAAGAGTATCAATAAATTAGCATTTTTTTTTTAATTATTTACTTATTCTCTTTTATTTCTACACTCTGTCTTTAGTACATTTAGTTTCTGTTACTATTGTAAAATAGGTCAAGCAACTCAATATAGTCTAAATTAAGAACAGCCCCACAACTATTTTTAGGTTACAGTACTTAGGGCATTTTTTATTGAAGAAGTATGAAACATGAGCTAATAGTCCATTAAGTAAGTGAAAATTGCATTCCATGGATATTATAACCCACTTCCCAGATTAAATACCCCAATTGAATTGTTACCCCGAGGACTAAGGTAGAAACCCATCTAATAGCATATAATTATGATTCTGTGCTGTGGTTTGGAAGGCTTTGTACCTTCCAAACCACAACACAGAAATTGTTACACTAATGTTTTGAGGTATGCTGTGGTACAGAACAAGACAACTCCTAATCACAAGAGTTTTATGTTTGTTAATTTATTAATACCACTATTATATTATGTCATTGTTTAAAAACTTTCCAATTGTTATGCAGACTACTATTCAAATATATTGGACTAATTATGATACTTTTTTATAAATGTCATCTGGGTGCAACATTATTTATTTTTAATATTTCCTTTTAATAATAATATTTATTATAATAACTGTTTGTTCAACCTAAAGTAAGAAAATGTCATTTTGTTGCTTATAAATTTCAGTCTTCAATTCAATATACTTCATGAATATAAATTATCATACATAGACCTTGATGAGTGTGTATGAAGAAAATGATGAATTGGTTAGAATCAAAAGAGATATGTAAGGATTATGACATTTTGCAATCTGTCCACTCTGGCAACCTCATCGGGGATTGTGAATGATGTTAAAATAATTAGGATTAATAAAAAATAAAAATATATTGCTGACCTGCTTGCAATTCTGCCAGTGTTTCAGACAAAGTTCGAGTCAATGTGCCCCATTCACCTAGCTGTCCTGATATTGGTGGCAGTTCCACTTCCTTTCCATCATCTCCATCTATTTTAAGCTTAAGTTTTCCTCCAGGTAATGTAAATCTCTCTCCAGGAGTAGCCATTTCTTGAAGAACATCTTGTAAATATGGGGTTTGCACCAAGCACTGCATTACCGAATTAAAAAAGCAGGTATTTCCTAAATTTGAAAGTCCTCTCACTCGTGGCAAGTTTAAAGCCATAGCTTTTTCTTTTCCTTTTGAAAATTGATCAGTCCTAATTATAGATTCAACAGGGAGTGGTAAATCAATATTCTTAGGATGAGGATCAAAAAGGGGCTCAAGGGGAGGTAGAGATTTATTGCTAGATGATTGTTTTTTAATGTATTCTATGCATTCATGCAGCTTTTTGGAGCTAGCAGCAGTGACTTCATTATCACAACTATAGCAATAAATCTCCCAAGTTGTGGTGTTAGCAGTGAGTGAATGGCAGTCAGAGTGTGGAGTGTTGAAATGGTTCAAAGCGTGTTTATTACGTGTGCGACCGCAGAGCTGCGTGCCACAACGTAAACACATCCAAAGAGTTAAGTCTTCCTCATAATCCTGTTCAACTACATCGACTTTGTTACTTTTTTTACACTCTGAGCAATCTTTATCGAATCCTCCAAATTTTAAGGCCTTCTTAAGTCGAGTCAGGTCAACTGCTTTAGCAACGTGAGGGCATGCGGATTTCACACTCTCATCGCAAGATTCCGTGGACTCATCACCATTTTCTCCGGGATCGCTTTGTCTTTTTTTCTTCACCATTGTTACGTTGAATCAGGTCGGTGTCTGTCTTGTCCTGTAACGTAACAAGATACAGTCGTAACTCAGAGTTGTAATTATAACCACATGAACACAAAAAGGAGAAAATGTCAAATCTGTGTCGACTGCCTTTGCACGCGTGACGACGCACATTCACCAAGAAATTATGCAAAGAGACTCTATTCTAACACAAAATCTATGTAAATACATTAAATCACGACTTACTGTTACATACAATGGTAAAAACTTTATCCTAAGATATCGTAAATGTACTTAAATAAGAATTCCTAGATTTTTGTCACAAAAGTAATCCAAAGTTGTCAGACATCTTTACAATGTTGGCAACATTAAAAAATAAAATAATCAAAATTCAGTTTCACACATTAGAAATACAACACAGGCGATCATCGATTTTTAACATCTGTTTAAACTCTTAATATCCAACGAGTATCCGAACCAGATTCCAAGGTATTGATCAAAGAAAAGTAATGTATTGACGTATGACGGTGGAACTCTGGCGGTGGGCAGCGAAATTAAAATTCTGAAACGTCAACATGACCGTGATCGTATGAAATTTTAATTTGAGTTAGAATCTTATTGATTTATTGGGTTTGGTTCCAGAACGTTTCATATCTCCAAACAGTGTAACAAGTGTCATCCAAATATGTAGTGTTGTTAAATTTTCTTAAGCAATTGTTAAGACTTTGTTGTGTTTTTTTTTTGTTAAAACTAGTATTTAGCGAAATCTTCAGAATGTCGCTGCCAGGGAATGGAATATTTGTGGTGCAGGGTGAGATGGCAATGCTTGTAACTGCGATGAGGCGGAGCACACGATGGGGATCCCACTCATTTCCTAACGAGGAGTACGACGTCCTTATGAAAACATTCCAGGACCTGAAGACAATTCTGAACCAAGTAGACGATTTACGACTCCTCGACCCTCCCACATACCTGGGCCCCTTCCTTGAAGTTATCAGGAGTAAGGAGACTACCGGGCCGGTTACGAGCCTCGCCCTTTCAGCCATAAATAAATTTTTGGCATATGGACTTATAGGTAAGAAAGAATACTTTTTCTTTATGAAAATATTGTATAGGTATTATAGATTACTATCTATTATTTTCCTTATTCATTTTTGTTCCTATTTTTTAACCTTTTTTTTATTTTAGTTCATTTAATAACTTCAGTTTTATTGGTAATGAAATTGAATTCAATTTTATTTCAAAATTTCATTTTTTTTTCTGGCAGACATCTTGTATATTACCTGTATAGCATATTGTATGTTTGAAGAAAGCAAATAGAAATTTTTAAAATAGAATATTTAAAATTTCTTTAATGTTATTTATTATTATAATACTAAATACTTTTAAGCTCTGTTAATTAGTCACTAGATTCATATAAGATATAAAGGCATGTATGGAGAATGAGAAAATGGTGGCATAATGTCTGTCATTATGCTGTCTCACTATTGTAGTACATTGGGCTTACACCTAGGTCAGACCAAGGTTATAGGGTAATTTTCTTGGGTTGAGTCAAATGATTTTTGATATACTACAAAACATTACATTACTTCTTTTGATTGATTTGATTCTTCTTAATGATTTCAAAATGGTTATTGTTAAAAATTATACCACACCCTTTCTTTCCAAGGGTATTGTAAGAGGTATGTGCCGACCCCACATAGCATGGGATAAGGGCAGGAAGAAGAGGTATTGTAAGAGGCATCAAACTTTGAAAATGCAATTAGCTACTGGCAAGTGGTGGGATAAACATTTTTTAAAAAAAAAACCTGGCCAAAAGTTGGCATACTGGTGATTGGTAGTAGTGTCTGAGTGTGAGGTGTCTGATTCTCCAGTTGCTGATCCACTTGCCAAGCATGGTGATTATGGCTTGTGACCAATTTACATGTAAAATACCCAATATTGAATCACTACTCTGTCTACTACAAGATACTTATAAACATGTAATATATAACAAAAATAAAATTATGTTACGATAAAAGTCACGATAGCCGAGTTGTTGGGTGGTCGGAATTTCGTGTCGAGAGACCCGAGTTCGAGTCCCAGGTGGCAGTACTAATGAGTTTTTCAAAAACTTATGTACGAATTTCATCGTTGGCTTGGACATAAAGACGGCGACGGGCTCACCACCTGTCACGTTGTCCCGAAAATATCTTCGGTGTAAGGGGTATTAAAGGGACCTAATTGTCTAGACTTGACCTCTGTCTACCCCTGTATTGGGAATTGCGTGAAGATATTTTTTTTTTTTTTTTTTTTATATAAAATTATGTCACAATATATTTTAAAAACAGTAGCCTGGCTGCATACACTCATATCAGTTAAAAATTTGCTTTGTTTATTCTCATTAAACCAGTGAGTGTTGTTGCAAATATGTGATATTCTGCAAATAATTCGCATAAGCGAATGCATAGGCGAACATATGTAACATGCCAGGTCTAGACTATGAAGACCTTCGACTTCGAGAGCCTACTGCTGTCATACCTTCAAAGCTGACATTATAATATGCTAGCTTAACATATATAACACATTCATGACTTGAGGACAAACATTCATTTTTTAGTGGAATTCGAAACTGTATCCTTTAGCTTCAATACCAACCAGGCTATCAAGTCTTATTTCTATAATAATTAGTTAATAAAAAAAAGGATTAATAAAATATAAACAATTTTAGACCCAACACACCCGAGTGTGCCAGCTACAGTAGACGATATCGCGGAGGCAGTCACACATGCTCGGTTCGTTGGTACTGACCACTCCTCCGATGGTGTGGTGCTTATGAAAATATTGCAAGTGAGTATAAATGTCAGTGCGCTGGTATATATAAACTAAGAAGTCAATTACAATTATACAATTATAATTGAATGTACGAACATTCAATCTCCAGATAATGCAAGGGCCAATCATATTTATATATTAGGTATAATTCTGATGTATGTATGTGCTCCATGTTGCTGTTGGAATTGTAACTTGTCTGATAATGAGTATAGTAGAAGGAGACTAAAGAACAATGATTATATAACTTGTACTGCATATAAGAACCTGCAATCGCGTCTCTTACCGTGGGCTCTGTAAAGAAACAGGTATTAATCAAGAGTAAGGTAAATATCAAGAGACTTCTTCCATCAGATTAAAACAAACAAAAAAATGCAGTTGCCAGGTGTAGTAACTATGGCAGAAACCACTTATGAGAGATTGCATACGTAAAAAGCTCACATTGCGGCCCTGGTAGTAGTGACGACTATAGCACGCACGATGAGATCCGACGAGAAGATCTTGGAGTTGGACGAAGAGTAGCGAACTAAATTGGAGCATTATAGGATTGTCTGAAGTCCGAAGACAGAGTAAGGACAGAGAGGCGACCATCTGTCCTAAGGTTTTCTTGAGTTTCTCCCATCAAAAACGAGGAGTGTGTAGACTAGGGTTACGTATCTTATACTCGGATTTACTAAGACGGTATTCGTTGAAGGTCATCATTCGGCCACCGTGATTTTTATTTTGCTATTTTAGACAGTAAATTGTTTATTTTAGGTTCTCCGCACTTTAATGCTGAGTCCAGAAGGTGCCTTGTTGACGGACGAGAGCGTCTGCGAGATTATGCTCAGTTGTTTTCGAATATGCTTCGAAACAAGGCTTACAGGTGTGTTTAGCATTTCATCTTGTGTTAACAGTCACTTATTTAATTTAATTACACATTGCAAAAATCAACGAATTTGGAGATGAAATGTAGGCAACACTTTTCGTCTAAATTTCTTAATTTTTGTATCAATATTTAAGTTTCTTTAATCAATTTATTATGTTATAATAAATAAATAAATATCTTCACGCAATTCCCAATACAGGGGTAGACAGAGGTCTAGTCTAGACAATTAAGTCCCTTTGACCCACCTTCCACCGAAGATATTTTGACAACGTGACAACGTGACAGGCGGTGAGCCCGTCGCCGTCTTTATGTCCATGCCAACAATATAATTCGTGCATAGGCTTATAAAAACCCATTGTTTCGAGCCTGCCACCTGGGGATCGAACTCGGTTCTCTCGACTCGTAATCCCGACCACCCAACCACTCGGCTATCGTGACTTTACTATGTTCGTGGTGTATTGTGTGTAACAAATGTTTCTTTCATTCTTTCTCCTGGAAAAAATAACTACATTATCCAATTACCAGAGTTATTACGTCGCAACGCCGAGCAATGCCTGCGCGACATGACCCAGCTGATCTTCATGCGGCTGCCGCAGTTCCCGCCAGAGGATGCCACCACCAGCTTGACCACACTCAGCCTATCGCTCAAGAAACGCGAGAAGACCACCAAAAAGAAGAACTTGACCACGGCTCATAGTAAGTAATAGCGGTAGTCATGTAACTTTATAACACTTATCTCCACGCACAACCCCTAACTGGGTAGCCAGAGAGAACAGATCGCCAAGTGTCACGATCATACCTCTTTCGCTTCTTTCAAATGCATTTTCGTCTAGGTATCCGAGTACTTTTGACCCTCCTTGTAAGCCGACACGAGTTCGATCCCCGGGTGGCAGGCTCGTACCAATGGGTTTTTTTTCAAAAACCTATGTCCGATATATTATATCGTTGGCTTTGGACATAAAGGCGGCGACGGGCTCACTTCCTGTCACGTTGTCCCGAAAATATCTTCGGTGGAAGGTGGGTCAAAGGGAATTAATTGTCTAGACTAGACCTCTGTCTACCCCTGTATTGGGAATTGCGTGCAGATATTTCATTTTATTACATACAATTTTAACGTTTTATTTTAAAAAGAATAGGCCAATGGGTTGGTATAGAACGGTCCGACGGTGTCGTGTCATGTTTTTTTTTTTAATTAAGTCACGATAGCCGAGTGATTGGGCGATCGGAATTCGTGTCAAGAGACCCGAGTTCGATCCTCAGGTGGTAGGCTCGTGTCAACATGTGTGTGTTTTTCAAAACATATGTGCGATTTACGTCGTTGTCTTGGACATAATACGGCAACAGGCTCACCGCCTGTCACGTTGTCTTAAAAAGTGTCTTCGGTGAAAAGCGGGTCGAAAGGACTCAATTGTCTGTATGAATGAAAACGTGAAGACATTTTATTTTAATTAAAAGATTAAAGACATTGATTTATGTTTAGTATTTTTATCTCTTGGGAACTTTCAGTTATAATTGAGTGTGTCTCTGTGTCTGTCTGGCTGTGTCTCTTTATACTTTTCAAAATGTATACTGTTAAAATGAGTGTACCTCTATTTCAGACAATTTCTAGACCTTAAATAGTTAAAAGCGGCTAAACTCACGCTATAATAATCGGTGTAGGTAGGTAGGTGTAGGTGTACCGACTAGTTTCTGACCTAACGGACGTCCTTCTGACCTATCGGACGTCCTTCACCAGGGAGAATGGAGTGAGTTCGCGCTTGCGTCCCGTCTCGCACGGACGCGAGCGCGACTAGACGGTACCTACATCGATTATTATAACGTGAGTTTAGCCTTTTTTAACTACGATACAGTGATAATACCTCATGAAAGTTTTAATAATTTAACTTCTAGACCTGTAAAAAATCGTAACTTTCTGAAATTTAAATAAAATTGGCTGTTTTTTCACTTAGTGAAATCAACTTTTTTTTCATAGCGTAATTTTAGTTTTGTGCGCAGTACTCACTAGGGACGCGAGTATTGATCTTTAGAACCTGTGCAAGTCAATAATAAATTAATAAACACGATTGCGCATGTCGGCCGCCGAAACAGTTCAATCAATCCAGCTCATTTATAAGAGTATTTTTGGTTCGCTTCACCGGCAATAGATGGCGCTGCAGGTATATTAAATCGCGGTTTAGTTTAGTTTTGCAAAGGCAGTGCCATGTTGCTTCTCGGATTGTGCTCCTCAAAAAGGGTGTTTGCCGCTTCGATGGCACGCGGCCGGCGACGGTCTGCGGGGTATGGTCATCAAGACATACCCAACACGTAATTTTTATAAACGCAAGGCAGCTGGATACCCCTTATGTACCGGCGCCTTGTTCTTAATTCAAATCTGACGAATAAATCAATATCGGTTTTCTCTCTTGTGTCTATATATGTAGAACAGTTATTACACAGTGAAAAAATAAAAGAAATGTCTTCACGCCATTCTCTATACGGGGGCATTCAGGCGTCTAGACAATTAACACCTTTTCGACCCACCTTTTACCGAAGACATTTTTGGGGCGGCGGCCCTTCGAACTTCCGATCACACAACCACTCAGCTATCGTGACAAGGTAATATGAATTTGGATTCATTGTAAATGTTATAGAAAATTTACTTCTCAGTTCTTTGTAGATTCTTCAAGAATGTTTTTCGGTTCATAAGTGCTTTAAACTAGCCTCCATTTAATTAAAAAAAAAAACATGTATGAACTCGGACTCAATTCATCAACTTGTATCAATATGATAAAAATAATAGAATTAAAAAATAAATGAAATTTATTTGCGTAGATATGGTATATTTAGCTGACAATTCAAAAGAGGCATCACATACTTAAACATTGGCATGCAAATTTGTTGTATGTGTCTGACGTACTATCTTTAAGTACTATAATTAATTTTGTTGTAATAAACACCAGCATACGGCGACGGGCTCACCACCTGTCACGTTGACCCGAAAATATCTTCGGTGGACGGTGGGTCAATGGGACTTTGTCTAGACTAGACCTCTGTCTACCCCTGTATTAGGAATTGCGTGAAGATATTTATTTTATTCATTTATAAACACCAGCTATTTGTTTTTATAAGTCACGATAGCCGAGTGGTTGGGTGGTCGGAATTTCGAGTCAATAGACCCGAGTTCGATCCCCGGGTGGCTCGTACCAATAGGTTTTTCAAAAAACTTATGTACGAATTACATCGTTGGGTTGGACATAAAGACGGCGTCAGACTCACCACCTGTCACGTTGTCCCGAAAATATCTTCGGTGGAAGGTGGGTCGAAGGGACTTCATTGTCTAGACTAGACCTCTGTCTACCCCTGTATTGGGAATTGCGTGAAGATAATTATTTATTTATTTTAGCTATTTGTAGGTTACGAGAAGGCAATACGAGCCTACATGCATATTATACACTGCTGCCCTTCACCAGTCTACTAATTATTAAGTCTCATTTTGTTCTGGTACTTTTCGAGTTGGTTATGCTATTATCTGTCGGTGGCCGATTAGATTTTCTTTTAATCGCCTCTTACGACACCCGCGGGAACCAAGAAAGTGGTATGTTATTACGCCGAACAACTAAGCATAGGTTCAACATTAAATGAACACAATTCTTATTAATGGTTATTAGTTTCCGTGAAACCAATGTTAAAAATTTATTGCATTTAGAGTTAAAAAAATATCTTCGCGCCATTGTCAATACAGGGGTAGACAGAGGTCTAAATAATAAGTGTTTTCGACCCACCTCCCACCGAAGACATTTTTTGGAACATCGAGCCAGTCTCTGGAGGATCGAAATCAGTCTCTCCATTCGTGCGATCACCCAACCACTCTGCTATCGTGACTACTACTATGACAATAAAGAATAGGTCGTATAAATTCATAGGGTTCGACGTTTGTTATTGTTGATAATAAGAACGTAACGGGTTTTTGTGTTATCAATCCGCGAGAGCACTTATCATTTAACTAAATTTCTTATCAATCAAATAAATGAAAGAATTTAGGTTCAATAACTGGTTGTGTAAACATCATTACAGTTTAATATTCGCGTTACAATATTCAATTCAAGATAAAAATCACTAAAAGTTAAACGTTTCAAAAGAAGTGTAGCTATTGAGCTTTTTCTTTCTTTTTTTTGAAAGTGCTTTGAAATTTTCTTAATGTTAGTCTGTTAAAACAGTTTTGTATATAAATTATTAAATTACTTAGTGAATGTTTAAAGAAAAGTGATTTTGAAGTAGATTATAGTTTTCGTGCCAAATATGAGATTTATAAAGAAGACATTGAAGATAATACTTTGGAGGTCGCTAGCAAAAGCTTTTTTGTACAACGAAAAAACTGTCCTATATCTGTGGGTGAACTTTGTGAAATTCGTACGTTATCAGATCGAGATTGCCAATGTGTGGAATGAATCTAGCGCAAGTTAGTACTTAATTAACGTTTAAGAATTTTTTTCTTCCCCAAAAGTGGGGAACAGAAGTTCTCGAGTGGCAGCCTCGTTCTGGCAAGCTCAGTGTAGGACATCCCCCCCACAAGATAGAGTGACGACCTGCATAACGTTGCGGGAAGTCGATGGATGCAGGTGACTCGGGATTGCTTTTGTGGAAATCTTTGGGGAAGGCCTATGTTCAGCAGTGGACTTTTGGTAGGCTGTAAAGAAGAAGAAGAAGAATTTTTTCTTAATCATATAAAATATTATCTTATAAAATCAACTTGGCACCACTCGATGCGGTCGGAAGTTTGACAGGTTACTTACTCACTTATCATCACGCTTTATCATTGACGGGGTAGCTAGATCAATACTTTCGTTTGTATTAAATGGTTTTCATCCTGCACTCACTTTTGGTTTATTAACTTTTTCTTCTCGACATTATAATTAATATATTAATAACAATTATTATTATACATTCATTATTTAATAAATAGTAATAATATTATAAGTACGTTGACCACTTCAACTAAGCTTTAATGGTTACGACAGTTTGTCGGGATCGAACCTACGAAGACATGTTTCGCAGCAGCGCCCTAAACAATTAGGCTATCAGCGCTTCAAACTTTTCCAATTTCTAAAGCTTATTTCGAACAACGTGCCTGGCGGCCTTTCCAAGCCATCTATAGCATAACCATTAATTCCGAAGAAATTTTTATTTTGTTAAGTTTTATATTGTTAAGATTAAGCTGTTAGTTTTCCACTAAATAAATAAATAAATTCAGGTACAAATTTTCATGGTCAGAATTTGATCTCTAGAATGGAACATTAGTAAAGTAAATTAGTAGCCCACTGCTGAATCGAGTCCTCAAATAGTTTATTTTGATAGAGATTACCTTCGCGTATAGCCTATGCCTTTTAATCCTTTACCAGGTAGCCAGAGCGAACAGATCGCCAAGTGTAACGATCCTTACACACCTTCTACGCTTGTTTCAAATTCATAATTTCCTTGATACACGCATGTCTAGGTAATAAATAATACGTACAGAGATAGTGCTAGTTGTACATTGCGCTGGTTCCAAAGTAATTAACTAGTTTATGGAATCGGAAATTCAAATGTTGAAAGAAAAATAAAATGTAGAAAAAGTGTTTTCTATATCGACCCGACCGGGAATCGAACCTTAGAGCTGGCGACACGATGAAAACCAAAACCAAAATATGCTCGGGTTAAATGTGGGTCGAAAGGACTAAATTGTCTAGATCACTGGATGTGTATTGGGAAATGCATGAAGATAAAAAAATATGTGTATCTGTTTGATTAAGTATTTAGGGGTACCGTATTCTTTATTTTTTCTCGACTGTTTAGTTTCCCTAGGTCCCCTGGAGGAGATAGCTTTATATCCATTAAGACATCTTCTCTTATCCTCTTGTAACTTGTGTATGTCTAAATTTTACTTAGGGTCAATAAAGTATATTGTATTGTAACAGGTACAAACTCTCTAGACAGGAAGTCGTCTATCCCGGAACTGGCCAGTACCACTACGAACGAAAGTGGCGCCGAAGCAGAGGCGGCTAAAACTGACGTCATACACAGGCAGAAGTGAGTATTTATCGAACAAAAATACATACATATATAATAAATAATTTTTTTAAGTCACGATAGCCGAGTTGTTGGGTGGTCGGAATTTCGAGTCGAGAGACCCGAGTTCGATCCCCAGGTGTTATTACCAATGAGTTTTTCAAAAACTTATGTACGAATTTCATCGTTGGCTTGGATATAAAGGCGGCGACGGGCTCACCACCTGTCACGTTGTCCCGAAAATATCTTCGGTGGAAGGTGGGCCAAAGGGACTTAATTGTCTAGACTTGACCTCTGTCTACCCCTGTTTGGGAATTGCGTGAAGATATTTTTATTTTTTATTTATTATGTTGATAGGGAGAACATCACATACATTGCTCTGATTCCAAAGTTAGTAGTTAAAGCGCTTGTGTTATGTTAGGAAAGAGCAAAACCCAAACCAAAGTGAAAAAGTGGTTTTCTAGATTGACCTGTACGGGTCCTCAAAGCTACACAAAGGTACTCTATAAAAACCCTGTCCTGTGTGTAAGTCCCTAGTCCACGGAGGTCGTCAAATGAATGTTGTATATTTGTAATGAATGTTATACTTAATATAATTACATGATAGTTTCGCCTACTTAACGATGTGTCAAAGGTCCCTGCATAATATCGGCCGAAAAGGAACTTTGTCTACCTTGTCTGTCTTGTCTAATGGAAAATAGGAAAGACAAATCATCTTTGTTCACCACTTTGTTCATCTTTCTCGTTAGTGCTGTGTTACATATATTTGATTTTAATTTATTATCTTTTACAATATTTTATAGTCCAGACAATCTACGAATAGCATAGACTAATGTTTATGAGGAATTGTCGATGCCAGTCTTTTTTCGCTGTCTCAGCATCTGCACATTGTAATGGTTGCAATCGTTGCAACCATTACAATGTGCAGATGCAGAGAGTTACTAAATTCAATAAATCACTTTATCTTCTGGGGTTTCTTTATTTGGTGGGTATTTATACCAAATCTCTTTCAGTCACGGATTCTTTAATGTCACGATTAGAGTGATTGATGATGATGAAGAAGAAACCCGAGTTCGTTTCCCAAGTGGTATGCTCGTACCAATGACAAATGACAAAACTTATGTACGAATTATATAAAGTCACGATAGCCGAGTTGTTGGGTGGTCGGAATTTCGAGTCGAAAGACCTGAGTTCGATCCCCAGGTGGCAGTACCAATGAGTTTTTCAAAAACTTATGTACGAATTTCATCGTTGGCTTGGACATAAAGGCGGCGACGGGCTCACCACCTGTCACGTTGTCCCGAAAATATCTTCGGTGGAAGGTGGGTCAAAGGGACTTAATTGTCTAGACTTGACCTCTGTCTACCCCTGTATTGGGAATTGCGTGAAGATATTTATATTTATTTATTTATTTTACGAATTATATCGTTGCCTTGGTTATAAAGACGGCTTCAGGCTAAACACCGGTCACGATGTCCCAAAAATGTCTTCAGTGAATGCTAGGTCGAAAAGACTTAATTATCTGGACCTCCGTCTACCCCAGTATTGGGAATAGCGTGAAGATATTTTTTTTCTTTCAGCCAAGACAAAAATCTAATCAATGAAGCGGAAATAACAATAGAGCCCGTGGAAGATCCGGTCAAGAGTCCGACGAAGAAACATGGCCGCCATTCCTCTATGGACCTGGCGAATGCCAACACGACGATACCTCTGCTGCTAGAGAAGTGCGTCAGTAGCAAAGATGGCGAAGAGCCGCAGAGTGAGACAAAGGCGGAGGAGAAGACCGAAGAACTTTGTGAAGAGGTTAAAGAAGGTAATTTTTAAAGTTCACCTATTAGTTTTTTAGATATAACTGGTTAAATTTGAATCTATGTTAGATTCTTGCACGCGACATCTGTATGCCCTCCAAATGACTGGAACAATATTTTTTTTGAGTATGTGTTAGTTTAAAAACGTAAATAAATATCTTCTCGTCATTCCCAATACAGGGGTAGACAGAGTTGTAGACAATTAAGTCCTTTCGACCTACCTTCCAACGTAACAGGTGAGTCCGCCGTCGTAATGTGCAAGCCAATGACATAATTCGTGTTTATGTTTTTTTAAAAACCCCATTGGTACGAGCCTGCCACCACGGGATAGAATTCGGATCTCTTGACTCGGAATCCTGATCACCCAGCCACTCGTCTATGGTGACTCTTTTGTTTTTGGTAAACATCAATTTAAACATTTTGGTTTTAATATAGGAAAGAAAGGAGAATAAAGTCAAAGTAAGGTTCCCGAGTGGCAATTTTGTATAGTGTGGGAACAATTCTATGATTGGGATCGTCAAGTTGTTTACCAATGTTGTTGACCAATTAGTTTTTTCAAAACTTATATACGATTTATATCGTTAGTTTTGACATAAAAACGGCGACAGGCTCCCCACCTGCCACGTTATCACAAATAGTCAAAAGGACTTAATTTAAATCGACCTCTGCCTGTCCCAGGACTGGGAATGGCGTGAAGATTTAACTTTCAAGTCTGTGTATTGTTTGTGGAATCTCAAGTATTTAGTAAAGGTCTTCTTTTGCAGAAGCCCCCAAACACGAAGACACGCTGGAGATTAAGGAAGTTCAGAAGGAGGGCGAAGATAGACTTGAGGAGTACGTGAACAACCGGGGGATCAGGTTCACGCCGCAGGAGGAGACCAGCAGCCTGCATCCGTACGGGCTGGTCTGCGTGCGGGAACTGTTCAGGTAAGCTCCCATTGTGATCTTTGAACTGTGATCTTTATTTTTTATTACTAGGTAACACGGCACTGCTTAGCTGTAGTTATAAGATTTAATACTATGTAAGATACCAGCGTGTACATGATAGACGTCCAGTACACAAAGCCCGGTAACGCATCTGCTAATCCGTTGGTATTGCGGGTGCTCATGGACGGCGGTGATCACTTACCATCACGTGAGCCACCTGCTCGTTTGCCCCCCTATTCTATGAAAACACAGGTCTTAAAGTTTTGTAGTGGTCTCAATTGTGAATCTATACTATTCTCGAATCCACTAGAACACAAACGTTTTCTGTTAGTGACTATGAGACTTCATTTTTAATATAATACTAGCGGACACGACACACGTTCTATACTCACGACATAAATCCAAAAAAAAAAAAAAAAAGTTTTGTATTGGTCCACTTGAACACACAGAAAATAGGTCCATCAGTTTAGGAGGCGTTCGGTCACGGACACACGCACAAGAGAATTATATTTATTTATAATTGTTCTATGATTATAACTTTACACAAATTGTGTCAAAGAAGCCATATTCAATACAAACAATCAAATAAACAATTAAAGTATCTTAATGAAACAAACTTATTCAACGGAACATGACTCATTCATTTAAATGAACCACTTCAAATACACGATGACCCGATAGACTTATTGGTAATGACACGGCCATCGAATCTGAGAGTTTCAGGTTTGCATTTCCCTAGGGGAAAACATTTGTGTAATGAATATGTATATATAATATATTTGTTGATTTGAACACTCGGACAGCGATAGGTCTAACAATCTCTCTTTATTATCTAGACCTCTGACTATTCCAGTATTAGAAAATGCTTGACAAGAAAGAGTGAACGTTGACCAGAATAAAAAGTGCACTGTTTAATATAAAGTGTTTGCAATTTTTCTGAGGATAGAGTGCAGTCTTAGAGTGCATTTACAAGTCATAGGGAGATAAAAACCCTTATGACCCTTTCTCATTCCTTTAGGGTCCTCACTTAACCTTCTAGCATCAAGTGAGCATCATGCATTATTTCAGCATATTACTTTTAAGATTTATTTAAATATATGAATAACCTCCTTTAACTGTCTATAAATAGTTCACTGCTAGGACCAGGCCTCTTCCATTTAAAGAATGTGTTATGAGCTTGTGACATTTACTTTTTTTTCCTTTAAACAGTAACTTAAGCTTCTGCTGTCGGCCAATTTCTTACGAATTCTATTTGGACCACTATTGATGTAGGAAGGGAACAATGAACATTAGACTAAAAATATCATTTTCGTCAAAACCTAACTAACTCTAAACTTTTTTCATGGATTAATCACTATAAATATAAATTACCGTATAATAAACCCTAGGGAATGACAAAACTTTTTTTCCAAACAAATTAACTTCGCCAGTTTAATATTAAATAAATAAATACATTGAAGGGTAGCCACTGGGCGAAGCTGCGAGCAGTAGGTAGAAGGCCAGAGAAAATAAAGCGTAATAAAAATGAAATACGCATTTTGCACTTAGATCTAATCATGTTCATGTTTCTTAAATATTGCTTGAGAATTGGTTAGATATTAGTAATATAATAATATAAACATAATACTAATATAATACTATTATAAAAATTATATGAGAACTTTCTTTGGATGTAGTCGTCTGCCAACTTTTGTAACATTTCGGGGGCCTATGGAGAAGGAGTATGGGATAGAAGGAGGCTGTAATCCTTTTGTCCCTTTCTCCTTCCTCTGAGGCTCTCACTTAGTCCTCGAACATCAAGTAAGAAGACTAAAAGATGATTCATTTTTAATATAATACTAGCGGACACGACACACGTTCTATACTCACGACATAAATCCAAAAAAAAAAAAAAAAAGTTTTGTATTGGTCCACTTGAACACACAGAAAATAGGTCCATCAGTTTAGAGGCGTTCGGTCACGGACACACGCACAAGAGAATTATATTTATTTATAATTGTTCTATGATTATAACTTTACACAAATTGTGTCAAAGAAGCCATATTCAATACAAACAATCAAATAAACAATTAAAGTATCTTAATGAAACAAACTTATTCAACGGAACATGACTCATTCATTTAAATGAACCACTTCAAATACACGATGACCCGATAGACTTATTGGTAATGACACGGCCATCGAATCTGAGAGTTTCAGGTTTGCATTTCCTAGGGGAAAACATTTGTGTAATGAATATGTATATATAATATATTTGTTGATTTGAACACTGACAGCGATAGGTCTAACAATCTCTCTTTATTATCTAGACCTCTGACTATTCCAGTATTAGAAAATGCTTGACAAGAAAGAGTGAACGTTGACCAGAATAAAAAGTGCACTGTTTAATATAAAGTGTTTGCAATTTTTCTGAGGATAGAGTGCAGTCTTAGAGTGCATTTATAAGTCATAGGGAGATAAAAACCCTTATGACCCTTTCTCATTCCTTTAGGGTCCTCACTTAACCTTCTAGCATCAAGTGAGCATCATGCATTATTTCAGCATATTACTTTTAAGATTTATTTAAATATATGAATAACCTCCTTTAACTGTCTATAAATAGTTCACTGCTAGGACCAGGCCTCTTCCATTTAAAGAATGTGTTATGAGCTTGTGACATTTACTTTTTTTTCCTTTAAACAGTAACTTAAGCTTCTGCTGTCGGCCAATTTCTTACGAATTCTATTTGGACCACTATTGATGTAGGAAGGGAACAATGAACATTAGACTAAAAATATCATTTTCGTCAAAACCTAACTAACTCTAAACTTTTTCATGGACTAATCACTATAAATATAAATTACCGTATAATAAACCCTAGGAATGACAAAACTTTTTTCCAAACAAATTAACTTCGCCAGTTTAATATTAAATAAATAAATACATTGAAGGGTAGCCATCAAGGAAGCTGCGAGCAGTAGGTAGAAGGCCAGAGAAAATAAAGCGTAATAAAATGAAATACGCATTTTGCACTTAGATCTAATCATGTTCATGTTTCTTAAATATTGCTTGAGAATTGGTTAGATATTAATAATATAATAATATAAACATAATGCTAATATAATATTATTATAAAAAATTTATGGGAACTTTTTTTGGAAGTAGTCGTTTAACAATTTTAGTAGTATTTTGGGGGCCTATGGAGAAGGAGTAAGGGATAGAAGGAGATTGAAGTCCTTTTGTCCCTTTCTCTTTCCTCGGAGGCTCTCACTTAGTCCTCGAACATCAAGTAAGAAGACTAAAAGATGATTCATTTTTTTTAATATTCTGTCACTAACCACCCACACAATGAAGCTTTGTCGCACACTGTTTCTATCAGTACCTGCTTTGATGTCAATATATAGCAATATAAATACATTTTTAATTAATCATTATTTAATTTATTGTTCATATCCCAACGGTATCTGCTCAGAGATGTCAATACACAAAATTTTGGCCTAATCGTTAGTTTCCGAGATACAAATGTATACATTTATAAGTATACAAATTATAAATATACATCTTGTGTTTCTTATTAGTGTTGTTCCTTATTATATTGAAATGTGTTTAGTTATTTATATATAACAGTTACATTAGTTATGTATGTGTCGCTTATTGGTAATTTTTTGAGATAGTCAAATGTAAAAATGTATTTTCTTCATTGTTTACATTACGTCACACGTTGAGAGTATCTACGTTTTTGTGTCTGTTAACTTTGGAAAGGATTTCATTGATTTTCATATTTCATTGATGTCCCTGGATCTTATTATAATTCGTAATCTATAACAGTAGTTAAGATATTGATACAGGGTAGAAAGCTATATATTTTAACAATATTCATATCTTTTATATATTGCTTGAGAATTGGTTAGATATTAATAATATAATAATATAAACATAATGCTAATATAATACTAGCGGATGACACACGTTCTATACTCACGACATAAATCCAAAAAAAAAAAAAAAAAAAAAAAAAAAAAAAAAAAAAAAAAAAAAAAAAAAAAAAAAAAAAAAAAAAAAAAAGTTTTGTATTGGTCCACTTGAACACACAGAAAATAGGTCCATCAGTTTAGGAGGCGTTCGGTCACGGACACACGCACAAGAGAATTATATTTATTTATAATTGTTCTATGATTATAACTTTAAACAAATTGTGTCAAAGAAGCCATATTCAATACAAACAATCAAATAAACAATTAAAGTATCTTAATGAAACAAACTTATTCAACGGAACATGACTCATTCATTTAAATGAACCACTTCAAATACACGATGACCCGATAGACTTATTGGTAATGACACGGCCATCGAATCTGAGAGTTTCAGGTTTGCATTTCCTAGGGAAAACATTTGTGTAATGAATATGTATATATAATATATTTGTTGATTTGAACACTGGACAGCGATAGGTCTAACAATCTCTTTATTATCTAGACCTCTGACTATTCCAGTATTAGAAAATGCTTGACAAGAAAGAGTGAACGTTGACCAGAATAAAAAGTGCACTGTTTAATATAAAGTGTTTGCAATTTTTCTGAGGATAGAGTGCAGTCTTAGAGTGCATTTACAAGTCATAGGGAGATAAAAACCCTTATGACCCTTTCTCATTCCTTTAGGGTCCTCACTTAACCTTCTAGCATCAAGTGAGCATCATGCATTATTTCAGCATATTACTTTTAAGATTTATTTAAATATATGAATAACCTCCTTTAACTGTCTATAAATAGTTCACTGCTAGGACCAGGCCTCTTCCATTTAAAGAATGTGTTATGAGCTTGTGACATTTACTTTTTTTTCCTTTAAACAGTAACTTAAGCTTCTGCTGTCGGCCAATTTCTTACGAATTCTATTTGGACCACTATTGATGTAGGAAGGGAACAATGAACATTAGACTAAAAATATCATTTTCGTCAAAACCTAACTAACTCTAAACTTTTTTCATGGATTAATCACTATAAATATAAATTACCGTATAATAAACCCTAGGGAATGACAAAACTTTTTTTCCAAACAAATTAACTTCGCCAGTTTAATATTAAATAAATAAATACATTGAAGGGTAGCCATCAAGGAAGCTGCGAGCAGTAGGTAGAAGGCCAGAGAAAATAAAGCGTAATAAAATGAAATACGCATTTTGCACTTAGATCTAATCATGTTCATGTTTCTTAAATATTGCTTGAGAATTGGTTAGATATTAGTAATATAATAATATAAACATAATACTAATATAATATTATTATAAAAAATTTATGGGAACTTTTTTGAAGTAGTCGTTTAACAATTTTAGTAGTATTTTGGGGCCTATGGAGAAGGAGTATGGGATAGAGGGATATTGTAGTCCTTTTGTCCCTTTCTCTTTCCTTTGAAGCCCTCACTTAGCCTTCGCAGACAATTCAAGAAGAGTAGTAGAAAATTCAAATACATTGAAGATAACGATAAAAATGGAATATTATGTACCATCTGAAGATTTTGTAGTGTTTGGGGGACTTTAAAGAAGGAGGAAGGGGTAGAAGGGAGTAACAGTCCTTTTGTCCCTTTCTCTTTCCTTTGATGCTCTCACTTCGCCTTCGAGAGATTAAGAAGATTAGAAGAAATATTTAATATATTAATAATTACTGGAAAAATTTAAATATGTATTATATACCATCTGAAGATTTTGTAGTGTTTGGGGGACTTTAAAGAAGGAGGAAGGGGTAGAAGGGAGTAACAGTCCTTTTGTCCCTTTCTCTTTCCTTTGATGCTCTCACTTCGCCTTCGATTAAAGTTGAAGAAGATTAGTAGAAGCATGAACTAAATTGAAGATAACGGGGAATTTTTAATATTACAAACTGTCAGAAGATTTTGCATTGTTTGGGGGCCTTTAAAGAAAGAGGAAGAGATAGAGGGAAGTAGAAGTCCTTTTGTCCCTTTCTCTTTCCTTTGATGCTCTCACTTCGCCTTCGCAGACAATTCAAGAAGAGTAGTAGAAAATTCAAATACATTGAAGATAACGATAAAAATGGAATATTATGTACCATCTGAAGATTTTGCATTGTTTGGGGGCCTTTAAAGAAGGAGGAAGAGATAGAGGGGAATAGGAGTCCTTTTGTCCCTTTCTCTTTCCTTTAATGTTCTAGCTTTGCCTTCGTCAAGAATCAAGGAAAATCTATTAGAAAAAATATCTAATATATTAATAATTACTGGAAAAATTTTAATAGGAATTATATACCATCTGAAGATTTTGCATTGTTTGGGGGCCTTTAAAGAAGGAGTAAGAGACAGAGGGGAATGGAGGTCCTTTTGTCCCTTTCTCTTTCCTTTGATGCTCTCACTTCGCTTTCGAGAAGAATTTATGAAGATTAGAAGAAATATCAAATACATTGTAGATAACGGCGAAATTTGAATATTAAATACCATCTGAAGATTTTGCCTTGTTCGGGGGCCTTTAAAGAAGTAGGAACAGATAGAGGGGAATAGAAGTCCTTTTTTCCTTTTCTCTTTCCTTTGATGCTCTCACTTCGCCACCGAGGAGAAATTAAGAAAATTTGAAGAAATTTATGGTATATTAAAAACAACTGGAAAATTTAAAATATGTATTACTTATCACATAAATATTTTGTCGTGTTTGGAGGCCTTTAAAGAAAGAGGAAAGATAGAGGGGAATAGAAGTCCTTTTGTCCCTTTCTCTTTTCTTTGATGCCCTCACTTCGCCACCGAGGAGAAATTAAGAAGATAAAAAGAAATATTTAATTTATTAATAACAACTGGAAAAATTTAACTATGTACTACATACCATCTACAGATTTTACATTGTTTGGGGGCCTTTAAAGAAGGAGGAAGAGATAGAGGGGAATAGAAGTCCTTTTGTCCCTTTCTCTTTCCTTTGATGCTCTCACTTCGCCTTCGAGGAGAAATTAAGAAGATTAGAAGTAATATTTAATATATTAATAACAACTGGAAACTTTTAACTATGTACTACATACCATCTACAGATTTTACATTGTTTGGGGGCCTTTAAAGAAGGAGGAAGAGATAGAGGGGAACAGAAGTCCTTTTGTCCCTTTCTCTTTCCTTTGATGCTCTCACTTCGCCTCCGAGGAGAAATTAAGAAGATTAGAAAAGATATTTGATGTATTAATAACAACTGGAAGAAATGTTTAATGTATTAATAACAACTCGAGAAATTTAAATGAGTATTATATACCATCTGAAGGTTTAGCAGCTTTTGAGAGCCTTTAGAGAAGGAGGAAGAGACAGAGGGGAATAGAAGTCCTTTTGTCCCTTTCTCTTTCCTTTGATGCTCTCACTTCGCCTCCGAGGAGAAATTAAGAAGATTAGAAGAAATATTTAATATATTAATAACAACTGAAAAAATTTAAATATGTATTATATACCATCTGAAGATTTTGCAGTTTTTGAGAGCCTTCAGAGAAGGAGGAAGAGACAGAGGGGAATAGAAGTCCTTTTGTCCCTTTCTCTTTCCTTTGATGCTCTCACTTCGCCTTCGAGGAGAAATAAAGAAGATTGGAAGAAATATTTCATGTATTAAATAACTCGAGAAATTTAAATGTGTATTATATACCATCTGAAGATTTAGTAGCTTTTGAGAGCCTTTAGAGAAGGAGGAAGAGATAGAGGGAATAGAAGTCCTTGTCCCTTTCTTCCTTTGATGCTCTCACTTCGCCTTCGAGGAGAAATTAAGAAGATTGGAAGAAATATTTAATATATTAATAACAACTGGAAAAATTTAAATATGTATTATATACCATCTGAAGATTTAGTAGCTTTTGAGAGCCTTCAGAGAAGGAGGAAGAGACAGAGGGAATAGGAAGTCCTTTTGTCCCTTTCTTCCTTTGATGCTCTCACTTCGCCTTCGAGGAGAAATTAAGAAGATTAGAAGAAATATTTAATGTATTAATAACAACTCGAGAAATTTAAATGAGTATTATATACCATCTGAAGGTTTAGCAGCTTTTGAGAGCCTTTAGAGAAGGAGGAAGAGACAGAGGAATAGAAGTCCTTTTGTCCTTTCTTCCTTGATGCTCTCACTTCGCCTCCGAGGAGAAATTAAGAAGATTAGAAGAAATATTTAATATATTAATAACAACTGAAAAAATTTAAATATGTATTATATACCATCTGAAGATTTTGCAGTTTTTGAGAGCCTTCAGAGAAGGAGGAAGAGACAGAGGGGAATAGAAGTCCTTTTGTCCCTTTCTCTTTCCTTTGATGCTCTCACTTCGCCTTCGAGGAGAAATAAAGAAGATTGGAAGAAATATTTCATGTATTAAATAACTCGAGAAATTTAAATGTGTATTATATACCATCTGAAGATTTAGTAGCTTTTGAGAGCCTTTAGAGAAGGAGGAAGAGACAGAGGGGAATAGAAGTCCTTTTGTCCCTTTCTCTTTCCTTTGATGCTCTCACTTCGCCTCCGAGGAGAAATTAAGAAGATTAGAAGAAATATTTAATATATTAATAACAACTGGAAAAATTTAAATATGTATTATATACCATCTGAAGATTTTGCTGTTTTTGAGAGCCTTTAGAGAAGGAGGAAGGGACAGAGGGGAATAGAAGTCCTTTTGTCCCTTTCTCTTTCCTTTGATGCTCTCACTTCGACTTCGAGGAGAAATTAAGAAGATTGGAAGAAATGTTTAATTTATTAATAACAACTCGAAAAATTTTAATGTGTATTATATACCATCTGAAGATTTAGCAGCTTTTGAGAGCCTTTAGAGAAGGAGGAAGAGACAGAGGGGAATAGAAGTCCTTTTGTCCCTTTCTCTTTCCTTTGATGCTCTCACTTCGCCTTCGAGGAGAAATTAAGAAGATTAGAAGTAATATTTAATATATTAATAACAACTGGAAGAAATGTTTAATGTATTAATAACAACTGGAAAAATTTAACTATGTACTACATACCATCTACAGATTTTACATTGTTTGGGGCCTTTAAAGAAGGAGGAAGAGATAGAGGGAACAGAAGTCCTTTTGTCCTTTCTTTCCTTTGATGCTCTCACTTCGCCTCGAGGAGAAATTAAGAAGATTAGAAAAGATATTTGATGTATTAATAACAACTGGAAACTTTTAACTATGTACTACATACCATCTACAGATTTTACATTGTTTGGGGCCTTTAAAGAAGGAGGAAGAGATAGAGGAATAGAAGTCCTTTTGTCCCTTTCTTCCTTTGATGCTCTCACTTCGCCACCGAGGAGAAATTAAGAAGATTGGAAGAAATGTTTAATGTATTAATAACAACTGAAAAATTTAAATATGTATTACTTATCACATACATATTTAGTAGTGTTTGGGGCCTTTAAAGAAGGAGGAAGAGATAGAGGGAATAGAAGTCCTTTTGTCCCTTTCTCTTCCTTTGATGCTCTCACTTCGCCTCCGAGGAGAAATTAAGAAGATTAGAAAAGATATTTGATGTATTAATAACAACTGGAAAAATTTGACTATGTACTATACACCATCTGGAAATTTTACATTATTTGGGGGCCTCTAAAGAAGGAGGAAGAGATAGAGGGGAATAGAAGTCCTTTTGTCCCTTTCTCTTTCCTTTGATGCTCTCGCTTCGCCACCGAGGAGAAATTAAGAAAATTAGAAGAAATTTATATGTTAAAAACAACTGAAAAATTTAAAATATGTATTACTTATCACATACATATTTAGTAGTGTTTGGGGGCCTTTAAAGAAGGAGGAAGAGATAGTGGGGAATAGAAGTCCTTTTGTCCCTTTCTCTTTCCTTTGATGCTCTCACTTCGCCACCGAGGAGAAATTAAGAAGATTAGAAGAAATATTTAATATATTAATAACAACTGGAAACATTTAACTATGTACTACATACCATCTACAGATTTTACATTGTTGGGGGCCTTTAAAGAAGGAGGAAGAGACAGAGGGGAATAGAAGTCCTTTTGTCCCTTTCTCTTTCCTTTGATGCTCTCACTTCGCCACCGTAGAGAAACTTAAGAAGATAACAAGAAATATTTAATATATTAGTAACAACTGGAAAAATTTAACTATGTACTATATACCATCTGAAAATTTTACATTATTTGGGAGCTCTAAAGAAGGAGGAAGAAATAGAGGGGAATAGAAATCATTTTGTCCCTTTCCCTTTCCTTTGATGCTCTCACTTCGCCTTCGAGGAGAAATTAAGAAGATTGGAAGAAATGTTTAATGTATTAATAACAACTCGACAAATTTAAATGAGTATTATATACCATCTGAAGATTTAGCAGCTTTTGAGAGCCTTTAGAGAAGGAGGAAGAGACAGAGGGGAATAGAAGTCCTTTTGTCCCTTTCTCTTTCCTTTGATGCTCTCACTTCGCCTTCGAGGAGAAATTAAGAAGATAAGAAGGAATATTTAATATATTAATAACAACTGGAAACTTTTAACTATGTACTATATACCATCTGAAAATTTTACATTATTTGGGAGCTCTAAAGAAGGAGGAAGAGATAGAGGGAATAGAAGTCCTTTTGTCCCTTTCTCTTTCCTTTGATGCTCTCACTTCGCCTTCGAGGAGAAATTAAGAAGATAAAAAAAAATATTTAATATATTAACAACAACTGGAAAAATTTAACTATGTACTACAAACCATCTACAGATTTTACATTGTTTGGGAGTCTTTAAAGAAGGAGGAAGAGATAGAGGGGAATAGAAGTCCTTTTGTCCCTTTCTCTTTCCTTTGATGCTCTCACTTCGCCTTCGAGGAAAAATTAAGAAGATTGGAAGAAATGTTGTATGTATTAATAACAACTCGAGAAATTTAAATGAGTATTATATACCATCTGAAGATTTTGCAGTTTTTGAGAGCCTTTAGAGAAGGAGGAAGAGACAGAGGGAATAGAAGTCCTTTTGTCCCTTTCTCTTTCCTTTGATGCTCTCACTTCGCCTCCGGAGAAATTAAGAAGATGAGAAGAAATATTTAATATATTAATATCAACTCGAAAAATAAATATGTATTATATACCATCTGAAGATTTAGCAGCTTTTGAGAGCCTTTAGAGAAGGAGGAAGGGACAGAGGGAATAGAAGTCCTTTTGTCCTTTCTTTCCTTTGATGCTCCTCACTTCGCCTTCGAGGAGAAATTAAGAAGATTAGAAGAAATATATGATATATTAATATTTACTTGAAAAATTTAAATATGTTTTATGTATCACATTCAGAGTTAACATCGTTTGGGGAGTCTTTAAAGAAGGAGGAAGAGATAGAGGGAATAGGAAGTCCTTTTGTCCCTTTCTCTTTCCTTTGATGCTCCTCACTTCGCCTTCGAGGAAAAATTAAGAAGATTGAAGAAATGTTTTATGTATTAATAACAACTGGAAGAAATGTTTAATGTATTAATAACAACTCGAGAAATTTAAATGAGTATTATATACCATCTGAAGAATTTGCAGTTTTTGAGAGCCTTTAGAGAAGGAGGAAGAGACAGAGGGAATAGAAGTCCTTTTGTCCCTTTCTTCCTTTGATGCTCCTCACTTCGCCTCCGGAGAAATTAAGAAGATGAGAAGAAATATTTAATATATTAATATCAACTCGAAAAAATAAATATGTATTGTGTACCATATTAAGATTTAGCAGTTTTTGAGAGCCTTTAGAGAAGGAGGAAGGGACAGAGGGGAATAGAAGTCCTTTTGTCCCTTTCTCTTTCCTTTGATGCTCTCACTTCGCCTTCGAGGAAAAATTAAGAAGATTAGAAGAAATATATGATATATTAATATTTACTTGAAAAATTTAAATATGTTTTATGTATCACATTCAGAGTTAACATCGTTTGGGAGTCTTTACAGAAGAAGGAAGAGACAGAGGAAGAGACAGAGGAATAGAAGTCCTTTTGTCCCTTTCTTTCCTTTGATGCTCTCACTTCGCCTTCGAGGAAAAATTAAGAAGATTGGAAGAAATGTTTTATGTATTAATAACAACTCGAGAAATTTAAATGAGTATTATATACCATCTGAAGATTTTGCAGTTTTTGAGAGCCTTTAGAGAAGGAGGAAGAGACAGAGGGAATAGAAGTCCTTTTGTCCCTTTCTCTTTCCTTTGATGCTCTCACTTCGCCTCCGGAGAAATTAAGAAGATGAGAAGAAATATTTAATATATTAATATCAACTCGAAAAAATAAATATGTATTGTGTACCATATTAAGATTTAGCAGTTTTTGAGAGCCTTTAGAGAAGGAGGAAGGGACAGAGGGGAATAGAAGTCCTTTTGTCCCTTTCTCTTTCCTTTGATGCTCTCACTTCGACTTCGAAGAGAAATTAGAAGATTAGAAGAAATATATGATATATTAATATTTACTTGAAAAAATTTAAATATGTTTTATGTATCACATTCAGAGTTAACATCGTTTGGGAGTCTTTAAAGAAGGAGGAAGAGATAGAGGGAATAGGAAGTCCTTTTGTCCTTTCTCTTCCTTTGATGCTCTCACTTCGCCTTCGAGGAAAAATTAAGAAGATAACAAGAAATATTTAATATATTAATAATAACTGGAAAATTTAACTATGTACTATATACCATCTGAAAATTTTACATTATTTGGGAGCTCTAAAGAAGGAGGAAGAAATAGAGGGGAATAGAAATCATTTTGTCCCTTTCCCTTTCCTTTGATGCTCTCACTTCGCCTTCGAGGAGAAATTAAGAAGATTGGAAGAAATGTTTAATGTATTAATAACAACTCGACAAATTTAAATGAGTATTATATACCATCTGAAGATTTAGCAGCTTTTGAGAGCCTTTAGAGAAGGAGGAAGAGACAGAGGGGAATAGAAGTCCTTTTGTCCCTTTCTCTTTCCTTTGATGCTCTCACTTCGCCTTCGAGGAGAAATTAAGAAGATAAGAAGGAATATTTAATATATTAATAATAACTGGAAAAATTTAACAATGTACTACAAACCATCTACAGATTTTACATTGTTTGGGAGTCTTTAAAGAAGGAGGAAGAGATAGAGGGGAAAAGAAGTCCTTTTGTCCCTTTCTCTTTCCTTTGATGCTCTCACTTCGCCTTCGAGGAGAAATTAAGAAGATAAAAAAAAATATTTAATATATTAACAACAACTGGAAAAATTTAACTATGTACTACAAACCATCTACAGATTTTACATTGTTTGGGAGTCTTTAAAGAAGGAGGAAGAGATAGAGGGGAATAGAAGTCCTTTTGTCCCTTTCTCTTTCCTTTGATGCTCTCACTTCGCCTCCGGAGAAATTAAGAAGATTGGAAGAAATGTTTTATGTATTAATAACAACTCGAGAAATTTAAATGAGTATTATATACCATCTGAAGATTTTGCAGTTTTTGAGAGCCTTTAGAGAAGGAGGAAGAGACAGAGGGAATAGAAGTCCTTTTGTCCCTTTCTCTTTCCTTTGATGCTCTCACTTCGCCTCCGGAGAAATTAAGAAGATGAGAAGAAATATTTAATATATTAATATCAACTCGAAAAAATAAATATGTATTGTGTACCATATTAAGATTTCATAGTTTTTGAGAGCTCTTTAGAGAAGGAGGAAGGGACAGAGGGGAATAGAAGTCCTTTTGTCCCTTTCTCTTTCCTTTGATGCTCTCACTTCGACTTCGAAGAGAAATTAGAAGATTAGAAGAAATATATGATATATTAATATTTACTTGAAAAAATTTAAATATGTTTTATGTATCACATTCAGAGTTAACATCGTTTGGGAGTCTTTACAGAAGAAGGAAGAGACATAGGGGAATAGAAGTCCTTTTGTCCCTTTCTCTTTCCTTTGATGCTCTCACTTCGCCTTCGAGGAAAAATTAAGAAGATTGGAAGAAATGTTTTATGTATTAATAACAACTCGAGAAATTTAAATGAGTATTATGTACCATCTGAAGATTTTGCAGTTTTTGAGAGCCTTTAGAGAAGGAGGAAGAGACAGAGGGGAATAGAAGTCCTTTTGTCCCTTTCTCTTTCCTTTGATGCTCTCACTTCGCCTCCGGAGAAATTAAGAAGATGAGAAGAAATATTTAATATATTAATATCAACTCGAAAAAATAAATATGTATTGTGTACCATATTAAGATTTAGCAGTTTTTGAGAGCCTTTAGAGAAGGAGGAAGGGACAGAGGGGAATAGAAGTCCTTTTGTCCCTTTCTCTTTCCTTTGATGCTCTCACTTCGACTTCGAAGAGAAATTAGAAGATTAGAAGAAATATATGATATATTAATATTTACTTGAAAAAATTTAAATATGTTTTATGTATCACATTCAGAGTTTACATCGTTTGGGAGTCTTTACAGAAGAAGGAAGAGACAGAGGGGAATAGAAGTCCTTTTGTCCCTTTCTTCCTTTGATGCTCTCACTTCGCCTTCGAGGAAAAATTAAGAAGATTGAAGAAATGTTTTATGTATTAATAACAACTCGAGAAATTTAAATGAGTATTATGTACCATCTGAAGATTTTGCAGTTTTTGAGAGCCTTTAGAGAAGGAGGAAGAGACAGAGGGAATAGAAGTCCTTTTGTCCCTTTCTTTCCTTTGATGTTCTCACTTCGCCTTCGAGGAAAAATTAAGAAGATGAGAAGAAATATTTGATATATTAATATTTACTTGAAAAAATTTAAATATGTATTGTGTACCATATTAAGATTTAGCAGTTTTTGAGAGCTCTTTAGAGAAGGAGGAAGAGACAGAGGAATAGAAGTCCTTGTCCCTTTCTCTTTCCTTTGATGCTCTCACTTCGACTTCGAAGAGAAATTAGAAGATTAGAAGAAATATATGATATATTAATATTTACTTGAAAAAATTTAAATATGTTTTATGTATCACATTCAGAGTTTACATCGTTTGGGAGTCTTTACAGAAGAAGGAAGAGACAGAGGGGAATAGAAGTCCTTTTGTCCCTTTCTCTTTCCTTTGATGCTCTCACTACGCCTTCGAGGAGAGATTAAAAAGATTAGAAATATTTAATATATTAATAACAAGCGGAAAATTTTAAATATGTATTGTGTACCATATTAAGATTTCATAGTTTTTGAGAGCCTTTAGAGAAGGAGGAAGAGACAGTGGGGAATAGAAGTCCTTTTGTCCCTTTCTCTTTCCTTTGATGCTCTCACTTCGACTTCTTAGAGAAATTAAGAAGATTAGAAGAAATATTTGATATATTAATATTTACTTGAAAAAATTTAAATATGTTTTATGTATCACATTCAGAGTTTACATCCTTTGGGAGTCTTTAAAGAAGGAGGAAGAGATAGAGGGGAATAGAAATCCTTTTGTCCCTTTCTCTTTCCTTTGATGCTCTCACTTCGACTTCGAAGAGAAATTAAGAAGATTAGAAGAAATATTTGATATATTGATATTTACTTGAAAAATTGAAATGTGTATAGATATCTTATTCAGATTTTACATTGTTTGGGAGTCTTTAAAGAAGGAGAAAGAGATAGAGGGGAATAGAAGTCCTTTTGTCCCTTTCTCTTTCCTTTGATGTTCTCACTTCGCCTTCGAGGAGAGATTGAGAAGATTAGAAGAAATATTTAATATATTAATAACAAGCGGAAAAATTTAAATATGTATTATATACCATCTGAAGAGTTTGCAGTTTTTGAGACCCTTTAGAGAAGGAGGAAGAGAGACAGAGGGAATAGGAAGTCCTTTTGTCCCTTTCTTCCTTTGATGCTCTCACTTCGACTTCGAAGAGAAATTAAGACGATTAGAAGAAATATTTAATATATTAACAACAAGCGGAAAAATTTAAATATGTTTTATGTATTAATAACAACTGGATAAAATTAACTATGTACTATATACCATCTGAAGATTTGGCAGTTTTTGAGAGCCTTTAGAGAAGGAGGAAGAGACAGAGGGAATAGGAAGTCCTTTTGTCCCTTTCTTCCTTTGATGTTCTCACTTCGTCTCCGAGGAGAAATTAAGAAGATTGGAAGAAATATTTAATGTATTAATAACAACTGGATAAAATTAACTATGTACTATATACCATCTGAAAATTTTACATTATTTGGGGGCCTCTAAAGAAGGAGGAAGAGATAGAGGGGAATAGAAGTCCTTTTGTCCCTTTCTCTTTCCTTTGATGCTCTCACTTCGCCTTCGAGGAGAGATTAAGAAGATTAGAAGAAATATTTAATATATTAATAACAAGCGGAAAATTTTAAATATGTATTGTGTACCATATTAAGATTTCATAGTTTTTGAGAGCCTTTAGAGAAGGAGGAAGAGACAGAGGGGAATAGAAGTCCTTTTGTCCCTTTCTCTTTCCTTTGATGCTCTCACTTCGCCTTCGAGGAGAAATTAAGAAGATTAGAAGAAATATTTGATATATTGATATTTACTTGAAAAATTGAAATGTGTATAGATATCTTATTCAGATTTTACATTGTTTGGGAGTCTTTAAAGAAGGAGGAAGAGATAGAGGGGAATAGAAGTCCTTTTGTCCCTTTCTCTTTCCTTTGATGCTCTCACTTCGCCTTCGAGGAGAGATTAAGAAGATTGGAAGAAATATTTAATATATTAATAACAAGCGGAAAAATTTAAAAATGTATTATATACCATTTGAAGATTTTGCAGTTTTTGAGAGCCTTTAGAGAAGGAGGAAGAGACAGAGGGGAATAGAAGTCCTTTTGTCCCTTTCTCTTTCCTTTGATGCTCTCACTTCGACTTCGAAGAGAAATTAAGACGATTAGAAGAAATATTTAATATATTAACAACAAGCGGAAAAATTTAAATATGTATTATATACCATCTGAAGATTTGGCAGTTTTTGAGAGCCTTTAGAGAAGGAGGAAGAGACAGATGGGAATAGAAGTCCTTTTGTCCCTCTTCCTTTGATGCTCTCACTTCGTCTCCGAGGAGAAATTAAGAAGATTGAAGAAATATTTAATGTATTAATAACAACTGGATAAAATTAACTATGTACTATATACCATCTGGAAAATTTTAAATATGTATTATATACCATCTGAAGATTTAGCAGTTTTTGAGAGCCTTAGAGAAGGAGGAAGAGACAGAGGGGAATAGAAGTCCTTTTGTCCCTTTCTCTTTCCTTTGATGCTCTCACTTCGTCTCCGAGGAGAAATTAAGAAGATTGGAAGAAATATTTAATGTATTAATAACAACTGGATAAAATTAACTATGTACTATATACCATCTGAAAATTTTACATTATTTGGGGGCCTCTAAAGAAGGAGGAAGAGATAGAGGGGAATAGAAGTCCTTTTGTCCCTTTCTCTTTCCTTTGATGCTCTCACTTCGCCTTCGAGGAGAGATTAAGAAGATTAGAAGAAATATTTAATATATTAATAATAAGCGGAAAATTTTAAATATGTATTGTAAAATTATATTAAGATTTCATAGTTTTTGAGAGCCTTTAGAGAAGGAGGAAGAGACAGAGGGAATAGAAGTCCTTTTGTCCCTCTTCCTTTGATGCTCTCACTTCGTCTCCGAGGAGAAATTAAGAAGATTGGAAGAAATATTTAATGTATTAATAACAACTGGATAAATTTAACTATGTACTATATACCATCTGAAAATTTTACATTATTTGGGGGCCTCTAAAGAAGGAGGAAGAGATAGAGGGGAATAGAAGTCCTTTTGTCCGTTTCTCTTTCCTTTGATGCTCTCGCTTCGCCACCGTAGAGAAACTTAAGAAGATAACAAGAAATATTTAATATATTAATAACAAGCGGAAAAATTTAAATATGTATTATATACCATCTGAAGAGTTTGCAGTTTTTGAGAGCCTTTAGAGAAGGAGGAAGAGACAGAGGGGAATAGAAGTCCTTTTGTCCCTTTCTCTTTCCTTTGATGCTCTCACTTCGCCTTCGAGGAGAAATTAAGAAGATTAGAAGAAATATTTAATGTATTAATAAGAACTGGAAAAATTTAAATATGTATTATATACCATCTGAAGATTTAGCAGTTTTTGAGAGCCTTTAGAGAAGGAGGAAGAGACAGAGGGGAATAGAAAGTCCTTTTGTCCCTTTCTCTTTCCTTTGATGCTCTCACTTCGCCTTCGAGGAGAGGCTAAGAAGATTAGAAGAAATGTTTAATATATTTATAACAAGCGGAAAAATTTAAATATGTATTATATACCATCTGAAGAGTTTGCAGTTTTTGAGAGCCTTTAGAGAAGGAGGAAGAGACAGAGGGGAATAGAAGTCCTTTTGTCCCTTTCTCTTTCCTTTGATGCTCTCACTTCGCCTCCGAGGAGAAATTAAGAAGATTGGAAGAAATTTTTAATGTATTAATAACAACTGGAAAAATTTAACTATGTACTACATACCATCTGAAAATTTTACATTATTTGGGGGCCTCTAAAGAAGGAGGAAGAGATAGAGGGGAATAGAAGTCCTTTTGTCCCTTTCTCTTTCCTTTGATGCTCTCACTTCGCCTTCGAGGAGAGATTAAGAAGATTAGAAGAAATATTTAATATATTAATAACAAGCGGAAAATTTTAAATATGTATTGTGTACCATATTAAGATTTCATAGTTTTTGAGAGTCTTTAGAGAAGGAGGAAGAGACAGAGGGGAATAGAAGTCCTTTTGTCCCTTTCTCTTTCCTTTGATGCTCTCACTTCACCTTCGAGGAGAAATTAAGAAGATTAGAAGAAATATTTAATGTATTAATAAGAACTGGAAAAATTTCTTAGAGAAATTAAGAAGATTAGAAGAAATATTTGATATATTAATATTTACTTGAAAAAATTGAAATATGATTATATATCTTATTCAGATTATACATCCTTTGGGAGTCTTTAAAGAAGGAGGAAGAGATAGAGGGGAATAGAAATCCTTTTGTCCCTTTCTCTTTCCTTTGATGCTCTCACTTCGACTTCGAAGAGAAATTAAGAAGATTAGAAGAAATATTTGATATATTGATATTTACTTGAAAAATTGAAATATGTTTAGATATCTTATTCAGATTTTACATTGTTTGGGAGTCTTTAAAGAAGGAGGAAGAGACAGAGGGGAATAGAAGTCCTTTTGTCCCTTTCTCTTTCCTTTGATATTCTCACTTCGACTTCTTAGAGAAATTAAGAAGATTAGAAGAAATATTTGATATATTAATATTTACTTGAAAAAATTGAAATATGTTTAGATATCTTATTCAGATTTTACATTGTTTGGGAGTCTTTAAAGAAGGAGGAAGAGATAGAGGGGTATAGAAAGTCCTTTTGTCCCTTTCTCTTTCCTTTGATGCTCTCACTTCGCCTTCGAGGAGAGACTAAGAAGATTAGAAGAAATGTTTAATATATTTATAACAAGCGGAAAAATTTAAATATGTATTATATACCATCTGAAGAGTTTGCAGTTTTTGAGAGCCTTTAGAGAAGGAGGAAGAGACAGAGGGGAATAGAAGTCCTTTTGTCCTTTCTCTTTCCTTTGATATTCTCACTTCGACTTCGAGGAGAGATTAAGAAGATTGGAAGAAATATTTAATATATTAACAACAAGCGGAAAAATTTTAAATATGTATTGTGTACCATATTAAGATTTCATAGTTTTTGAGAGCCTTTAGAGAAGGAGGAAGGAGGAAGAGACAGAGGGAATAGAAGTCCTTTTGTCCTTTCTCTTTCCTTTGATGCTCTCACTTCGTCTCCGAGGAGAAATTAAGAAGATTAGGAAGAAATATTTAATGTATTAATAAGAACTGGAAAAATTTAAATATGTATTATATACCATCTGAAGATTTGGCAGTTTTTGAGAGCCTTTAGAGAAGGAGGAAGAGACAGAGGGAATAGAAGTCCTTTTGTCCCTCTTCCTTTGATGCTCTCACTTCGCCTTCGAGGAGAGATTAAGAAGATTAGAAGAAATGTTTAATATATTTATAACAAGCGGAAAAATTTAAATATGTATTGTGTACCATATTAAGATTTCATAGTTTTTGAGAGCCTTAGAGAAGGAGGAAGAGACAGAGGGAATAGAAGTCCTTTTGTCCCTTCTTTCCTTTGATGCTCTCACTGACTTCGAAGAGAAATTAAGACGATTAGAAGAAATATTTAATATATTAACAACAAGCGGAAAAATTTAAATATGTATTATATACCATCTGAAGATTTGGCAGTTTTTGAGAGCCTTTAGAGAAGGAGGAAGAGACAGAGGGGAATAGAAGTCCTTTTGTCCCTTTCTCTTTCCTTTGATGCTCTCACTTCGTCTCCGAGGAGAAATTAAGAAGATTGGAAGAAATATTTAATGTATTAATAACAACTGGATAAAATTAACTATGTACTATATACCATCTGGAAAAATTTAACTATGTACTATATACCATCTGAAAATTTTACATTATTTGGGGGCCTCTAAAGAAGGAGGAAGAGATAGAGGGGAATAGAAGTCCTTTTGTCCCTTTCTCTTTCCTTTGATGCTCTCACTTCGCCTTCGAGGAGAGATTAAGAAGATTAGAAGAAATATTTAATATATTAATAATAAGCGGAAAATTTTAAATATGTATTGTGTACCATATTAAGATTTCATAGTTTTTGAGAGTCTTTAGAGAAGGAGGAAGAAGAGACAGAGGGAATAGGAAGTCCTTTTGTCCTTTCTCTTTCCTTTGATGCTCTCACTTCGCCTTCGAGGAGAAATTAAGAAGATTAGAAGAAATATTTAATGTATTAATAAGAACTGGAAAAATTTCTTAGAGAAATTAAGAAGATTAGAAGAAATATTTGATATATTAATATTTACTTGAAAAAATTGAAATATGATTATATATCTTATTCAGATTATACATCCTTTGGGAGTCTTTAAAGAAGGAGGAAGAGATAGAGGGGAATAGAAATCCTTTTGTCCCTTTCTCTTTCCTTTGATGCTCTCACTTCGACTTCGAAGAGAAATTAAGAAGATTAGAAGAAATATTTGATATATTGATATTTACTTGAAAAAATTGAAATGTGTATAGATATCTTATTCAGATTTTACATTGTTTGGGAGTCTTTAAAGAAGGAGAAAGAGATAGAGGGGAATAGAAGTCCTTTTGTCCCTTTCTCTTTCCTTTGATGTTCTCACTTCGCCTTCGAGGAGAGATTGAGAAGATTAGAAGAAATATTTAATATATTAATAACAAGCGGAACAATTTAAATATGTATTATATACCATCTGAAGAGTTTGCAGTTTTTGAGAGCCTTTAGAGAAGGAGGAAGAGACAGAGGGGAATAGAAGTCCTTTTGTCCCTTTCTCTTTCCTTTGATGCTCTCACTTCGACTTCGAAGAGAAATTAAGACGATTAGAAGAAATATTTAATATATTAACAACAAGCGGAAAAATTTAAATATGTATTATATACCATCTGAAGATTTGGCAGTTTTTGAGAGCCTTTAGAGAAGGAAGAAGAGACAGAGGGGAATAGAAGTCCTTTTGTCCCTTTCTCTTTCCTTTGATGCTCTCACTTCGCCTCCGAGGAGAAATTAAGAAGATTGGAAGAAATTTTTAATGTATTAATAACAACTGGAAAAATTTAACTATGTACTATATACCATCTGAAAATTTTACATTATTTGGGGCCTCTAAAGAAGGAGGAAGAGATAGAGGGGAATAGAAGTCCTTTTGTCCCTTTCTCTTTCCTTTGATGCTCTCACTTCGCCTTCGAGGAGAGATTAAGAAGATTAGAAGAAATATTTAATATATAAATAAAAAGCGGAAAATTTTAAATATGTATTGTGTACCATATTAAGATTTCATAGTTTTTGAGAGTCTTTAGAGAAGGAGGAAGAGACAGAGGGGAATAGAAGTCCTTTTGTCCCTTTCTCTTTCCTTTGATGCTCTCACTTCGACTTCTTAGAGAAATTAAGAAGATTAGAAGAAATATTTGATATATTAATATTTACTTGAAAAAATTGAAATATGTTTAGATATCTTATTCAGATTTTACATTGTTTGGGAGTCTTTAAAGAAGGAGGAAGAGATAGAGGGGAATAGAAGTCCTTTTGTCCCTTTCTCTTTCCTTTAATGCTCTCACTTCGCCTTCGAGGAGAGATTAAGAAGATTAGAAGAAATGTTTAATATATTTTTAACAAGCGGAAAAATTTAAATATTTATTATATACCATCTGAAGAATTTGCAGTTTTTGAGAGCCTTTAGAGAAGGAGGAAGAGACAGAGGGGAATAGAAGTCCTTTTGTCCCTTTCTCTTTCCTTTGATGCTCTTACTTCGCCTCCGAGGAGAAATTAAGAAGATCGGAAGAAATATTTAATGTATTAATAACAACTGGAAAAATTTAACTATGTACTTTATACCATCTGAAAACTTTACATTATTTGGGGGCCTCTAAAGAAGGAGGAAGAGATAGAGGGGAATAGAAGTCCTTTTGTCCCTTTCTCTTTCCTTTGATTCTCTCACTTCGCCTTCAAGGAGAGATTAAGAAGATTAGAAGAAATATTTACTATATTAATATTAAGCGGAAAAATTTAAATATGTATTGTGTACCATATTAAGATTTCATAGTTTTTGAGAGCCTTTAGTGAAGGAGGAAGAGACAGAGGGGAATAGAAGTCCTTTTGTCCCTTTCTCTTTCCTTTGATATTCTTACTTCGCCTCCGGAGAAATGAAGAAGATTGGAAGAATAAATATTTTTTCAAATCTTCTTCATTTCTCCATTTCATTCTCTCATTTCATGTATTATTAACAACTGGAAAAATTAAATGTGTATTTTATACCATCTGAGGATTTAGCAGCTTTTTTGAGCCTTTAGAGAAGGAGGAAGAGTCAGAGGGGAATAGAAGTCCTTTTGTCCCTTTCTCTTTCCTTTATTGCTTTCACTTCGTCTTCGAGGAGAATTAAAGGAGATTAGTAGAAATATCATCTAGATTAAAGATTTTGCAATGTTTGGAGGCCTTAAGAGAAGAAGAAAGGGATGGAGGGGAAGGGTCCTTTTGTCCCTTTCTCTTTCCTTTGATGATCTCACTTAGCTTTCGTCATGAAATATGAATGAAATTCAAACTCAAACTTAGAAGTGGAACAACAAAGAACGGGTAACTTTTGAAAGAAGAGGAAAGCAGAAGAGTAAAGTCGGTTCCATAACATAAAAAATGTTTTGAAATGCGTGTACCGCTTAACGAGCTGATGATATACACTCTTTGAGAGCTTCTAGAGAAGACAGCGTTTGCCTTTATACAGAAAATCGAATTATAAATTATTATGCAACAAAACACTTAAAATTATTTTTACACATTTGTATCTCGGAAATATCCCTTACAATATGAACAACAATTTCTTATTATATGGTATTTTATAAAGGGTTTTTTATCTATGAAAAATTCGTTTACATACATACATTTTATTGCATATATTTTCATTAATCAAAGCGCTATATATTGACACTGACTAGGGTATTTCTAGTTTATACGCCTATAATGTGAGGGAAAAAATCTTAGTATTAGTAAAATTAAACAAAAAATTTAAAATAAATTATGAATTTATTATAATGTTAAATATCTCTCTTTGTTCTCTTTGTTCAACCCTGAGTACCAGTTTATCTGGGTTCAGGTCTCCTTGTACTTTTGAGCCAGAGAACTCTATTTTGTTTTTGTGTGATTAGGCTGTCCTCTTCCATCTTTTCCTTTACTGTGTTATTTTTGTTTTACGTGAGTCTAGCACTCGTATGTATAGATTAAAGCCGGCCTTATTGATGCCTTCTTTATTATGCCATTGGCCTCGATTGACATTCCGGGAACGTAGAGGACTACTGACAGTGATTTTAACTAATCCGGACTCATGTTAAATAGTTTTTGTCTTTTATAATTTACAGGTTGTAAAAGGGACACGGTCGTAAGTTGTGCGCATGTGTGGTAGATGTGTCGTGTTCTGTAAAAAAATAATTTTTTACTATCTTCAACTTTCAGTTTAAAGCGTGTTCATTTATTTGATAAATGTTGTCAATAATTGTTCCATGATAGAAAAAGAAACTGTTCTTGTATGTACCTTTCAATTGCTAAGTTGTCGCTGTCTTATTATTTGCTCGTTTTATATTGATTTTATTTTTTATTCGATTTGGTTGTTAGATTTTGTTTCTATTTTGATTTCTTTCCATCCATCCATCCATCCATGTCGCATCTTAACTGTGTTTACTGCATCACTCGGTTCAAAGTAAAACGATTTTGTAAACTGTACTATGCGTTCAGAATGAGTTCTACCATTCTTTCTACATTGAGATGTCACATGTTGAAACAATTTCAATCGAGTCGAATTTCTTACGGCGTGTATGAAAGAAGTAATATAATGACTGACTGCTGCGAATCCCGTTTGGTACGAATATTCAAAGAAAATCTGACGTTGCGCCCGAATGATGTGTTCAAATATTAAAATGAGAAAAAAAATGTAATTTATTTACATTTTATTTAACATAAGTTGAAAAAGGCTTAATGTAACAAAAAATAGTTTAAAAGAATTTGCCTCTATCGTTTCTCTTTAATTTTTGTGTCATATATAATATATGCAAAACAGCTCACGTAGAGTTAATACGTGAATGAAGTTGGCTACACTCATTCTAATCGCATAGTACTTTATGTACCACAAAGACGGCGGGTGACGAAACTGTACGATGGTTGTGCAGGTTCGTGATATCGCTGTGCAACCCGCTGGAGGCGCAGAACACTTCGGCGATGGTGCAGCTGGGTCTGGGTCTGGCGGGCGCGGCGCTGGAGTTGGCCGCCGAGCAGCTGGCGCGCCAGCCCACCCTGCTGCAGCTCGTGCGCGACCCGCTCGCCAGGAACCTGCTCAGCGTGAGTGTTTTGTTCAACCGACATTAAAAAAATAGGAGACTTTTAATTTGACACGGATGCGTTTAATATAATTGCAGCTGCAACACATTCATCAGGGTCACCAAATAAATATGTAAAAGATTTATGAGTGTGTGTATGAATGTTTGTCCAGTGTCAAGTGAATTTCTCTGAAACTATTGAATTCATTGACTTACATTCACTTCAACTTGGGAACAGTGAAAGCTACATCAAAAATGACGCTTTAAAAAAATGGGAATTCAAATGATATTTGAAGTCGGTTTATATTTGTGCATAAGATACAAAAAACCTTGCGATAGTCAATGCATTATTCAAACTATGTGATCAATGTTTGTACTCGAATCAGGGATGTTTATATTAATATTTATGCATATGTCTATCTAAAGCAGGTATGTTGTACCATTGGCTTGGATACGGCGACACGCTCAACACCTGTCACGTTGTCCCAAATAAGCTTTGGTAAATTTTCTACATATCTGACTACCCCAATGTTGTTCGGAAGACGTACCACTCGCGTAGCGCATGTTTTACCTGCAGTAGATTTTCTTTGTTAACAAGAAACACCATAATAATATTGCTCTGAAAACGTTTTTTTCATGGGCTACTCAGCGAACTTCGAATCGACTTAGAATCAGTTAATGTCGAGTTAAATTAATAGCTAATTCAAATAAACTTTTTATTGAAAGAATAAGGCTCCGTTTGTAAAAGTTGTAAAAAAATTTATTACTTTGTTCTGGATTTTTTCCACGTTTTAATATTTCTTATGATATTCGGCGGTGAGTTAAATTAAGCAATCATAAATCCTAAATATTCCTCCGTCTTGAATTGTATATGGTGTAACTAAACATACCATATATGTGTATAACAACCATTGATTTTCATTTATATGTGTAATATATGTGCAGGTAGTTGTGTTTTAAGTCCTAACTTAGAATTAATTGTAATATGGGTACGCGGTCTCGCAATAAACAGCTGAACCGAACAGCAAGTCTATTCATTTTTTCTGTATCTGTCATGTCTGTTCATTTTATCCGATAGCTAAGTATCTATAAAATCGCAGGATGTTACAATGTGTATGGTTGCTATATATTTATTATGTAATTAAATGAAACATGTAATCTTCCAGTTATTAGATACCGAGAGGATATCAATATTCGCACTGGATCTCCAAGTCTCTTTCCTGCTATTTGAGTCTCTCCGTTACCACCTGAAGTTTCAAATGGAGGCGTTCTTCAAGAAGATCATAGAAATAGTATCAGCCGACACGTCGAAATCTATTTACGAACTGAAAGAGATTCACCATTTGGCATTGGAGAGTCTAGCTCAAATGTTTAGGATACCTGGTTTCTGCACCGAGCTTTATTTAAACTTCGATTGCGATGTGTACTGTATGAATATATTCGAAGAGCTCACCAAACTATTATCCAAGAATGTGGTATCCTCAACCGCTTACAATATCCACACGTTGTCTCTAGAGGCTTTGATGACTATAATCGAGGCTATAGAAATGGGAACCAGTCAGAAAACGGAGAAGAGCGAAACGGAGACTCCAGTAGCAGACGAGGGGGAGTCCTACGGGAGAGGGGGGCACGTATCGTTGGAGCTGGGCGGCTTGGACGATGCATCCGTTGTCAGTGACCATGTTACACACGATATAAGCCAGTACTTCGTCGGAGGGAGGATTGGACGACACAAACCGATTGGAAAGCTGCCTACTGAGGCCGAACTTGATAATATCAAGAATATGAAGAAGGTGAGTCCTTGGTTTAAGAGGTTAGAGGAGAGTTGGAAATTTTTGTAAGAGATGTTTAATCTATGGTAATTTAAGTAATATTAAATTAATAATGTCCGAGTTTTTTGTCTGCACTGTTATAAGATTTTTCAGACATCTACGTGACAGCTTGTATGAAGGGAAAATTTACTGTATTTCTGATTAGACACTACTTAGCGTTATGGTCTGTTTTTTTTGGTTGATTGTGTATCTAAACAAAATAAATCTTTGAACGTCGCTCAAGTCCGAGATGCATGACGGCTCGTCGTATAATGACCGCCGTCCGCTCACTTTTACCGCACCAGAACCCGGGGTTGCGACAGAGCGGATGTGACGTATTGTTTTGTAGCAAACAGTCACGATAGCCGAGTGGTTGGATGGTCGGAATTTCAAGTCAAGAGACTCGAGATCGATCCATTATCGATCGATCGATTCTCGTACCATTGATTTAAAAAAAAAAAAAACTTATATACGAATTTATCGTTGGCTTGGTCATTGAGATGGCGACGGGCTCACTACCTTTCTCGTCGTCCCGAAACTATCTTCGGTAGAAGGGTGGGGTCGATGGGACTTAATTGACTATCTAGACTAGACTAGACCTCTGTGTACCCCTGTATTGGGAATTGCGTGAAGAAATTTATTTTTCAAAATTTATTTGCCTGTGTGGGCTGTGATGCAATCTCTACTGACCGAAGTGAGGGTCTAACTGAAGTGGGGTGGTCGGCAGTGGGTGAGCCAGGGCACGGAGCTGTTCAACCAGAAGCCGGAGCGCGGCGTCGAGTTCCTGCAGGAGCACGGCGTGCTGCGGACGCCGCTCGACCCACGCGAGGTCGCAACCTTCCTGCGGGAGAACCCCGACCTCGACAAGAAAATGATCGGTACGCATGGTATTACTTTTTCTGTTTTTGTTTACAGGTTATTTTAGTGATAGGTTTGCTATCCTGCAGGTCGCAGTCATCCTGTTTTCGATTTTAGAAACCAGGAGATGAAACGAATTTAAAGGGTTAGGAAAGGGTACCTAGGGTACCGGTTAGTGCTATAACAACTTAATAAATAACTTTGATTTTGAAGTAGTTGGCAGTTGGAATTGATTACAGAAGATTATCAGTCAGGCAGCCTCTGAAAGAATGCTATAAAAGCCTCCATGACGAAGCATCGTGCATTGTGGTTTTTGATATTTTAATGCCCTGTAATAGTCTACTGCAGGATACAGACCTATCACATACGGTAGGGTTTTCTGACGACTGCACGATCGCAGCATCAGACACCTTGTACCTCAGGCGCTGCTGCCAGTCATCGGTCTCTGTCAAGTGGCTTACAAACCGGTTTCATGGTGTTGCCAGCTCAGAGATCTTGGTTTTCATTCTCGGTCAGGTCCATGTAGAAACACGTTTTCTCGGTTCTGGATGTTTGTGGTGCCTTCGTTATTTCTGATTCCATAATATAAGTGTTTAAGCTGCTTTTTTTTGGGACCAGAGCAATGTATATGATGTTGTTGTCCCTATCAATGTATTTATTTATTGCATTATTAAGCCTTTCTCTTAGTTGTCTCTTACGACACCCATAGGAAGAAAACGGGTGTTACATTCATATACATTGCCTCTCTGTTACGGGAATTGGGGAAGTGAGCATCCAGTTACTTCACTCGAAACTTAGTATTACAAGACGAATCTATATACTACTACATTTTTTAATAAGTAAAGTGAATATTAAGCTAACAGTCCACAAGATGGTAAATTACTACTACACCTGTAAATCATATTAAAAGAAAAAATGTTACTGGTGTGTTTTCACCCCTAACGGCTAAGATGAAACGTCTCAGAGTCCGTTATGACATTAATTCTATATATCCTTTAAACCGGTAATACCAGTTGTAACGCCGCTAGCTAGCGGTAGATATGGGTTAGAATGTGGTGCGGACCCAAACGACTCCTAGGAGGAGTCTGTCTACCTCGCTATAAAAACGCCCGGAAACCGGGCAGCGGCCCGCGGAGTGCTACCACTGAGCGATGGCGGTGCGCAGGCGAGTACATCTGCAAGCGGTCGTCGCGCAGCGAGGAGGGCGAGGGCGGGCCGTCCGTGCTGTGCGCCTTCGCCGAGAGCTTCGACTATGCGCAGCTGCGCATCGACCAGGCGCTGCGCCTCTACCTCGAGACCTTCCGCCTGCCCGGCGAGGCGCCGCTCATCTTCCTCGTCATGGAGAAGTTCGCCGAGCGCTGGCACGTGAGTACGCCGCTACACGCTCCCCTATCCCCTCTCCCCGCTTCTACACCTGTCTCCATTATACTCCACTAGATTCCGTACTCGATTTTGCGCACGCTTTAAAGCGAAATTCCTGCGAAATAAAAGCTGCTCAAAACTTTCTCCTTTACGCATTTCCCGGAACCGGGATAGCCAGAGGCTTACAACGTAATCCTTTCGACCCAGATTCCACCGAAGCTTATTGTTGCCGTCTTTATGTCCAAGACAGCAATATAAATCGTATATAACTTTTGAAAGCATTCATTAGTACGAGACGCCTGCCTCCTGGAGATCAGACTCGAGATTCATGACTCGATTTTCGATCACACAAACCCCATAACCTAAAATGACGGACAGCAGTGTCTATAGTACGAAGTGTCTGGTACTGCGATCGCCAATCCGTTTGCCAAGCGTGACGATTATGGCAAGACCTCCTTAAGGGAGACGTCTATGTCCTGCAGAGAACTTTATCAGATGGTTGAGTAAGTAAACCACTCGGCTATTGTGACATAATACACACTTTCCATAATCCAAAACATAAATCAAAGTCAGTTGAGCAAAATAATGTTTCATATCTATCCCGCAAACCGAGCATTTTAGCGGCTAATAAGTAGTAGTTTTTGGCGCGATTGAGTAACTAACATCAAGATGTTAGTTACTCAATACCTATATAATAAATGAGAATGTTTGTAAGTCAAGACTTACAAACCTTCTCATTTATTATATAGGATTAATCACAATCAAAATGTAATTACAGGTTACTGCAAAACCCCGAAATAACATAAAAGAATGCCTAAATCACTGCTAAAATCAGGGGTCAAACCCCATGTGATCTTTCTCCGAAAGTCGTCCCCATTTGAGCAAATTTTAACTAAACATTTGGATGATTTGGCTTCATAAAATATTTAATGAATTAATTTACTTTTAAGATAGCCGATAGATAAAAAGTCACGATAGCCGAGTGGTTGGGTGGTCGGAATTTCGAGTCAATAGACCCGAGTTCGATCCCCAGTTGGTAGGCTCGTACCAATGGGTTTTTCAAAAACTTATGTACGAATATCGTTGGCTTAGACATAAAGACGGCGACGGGCTGACCATCTGTCACGTGTCGGTGGAAGGTGGGTCGAAAGGACTTAATTGTCTAGACTCGACCTCTGTCTTCCCAATACAGGTGTATTGGGAAGTGCGTGAAGATATTTTTTTTTATAATTTACTTTTACTCAACAATAAAATGATATAAGGAGAATTTAAAGAGTATGTTAAATAAAAGGTAGAATTATTATTTATATTATATTTTTTATGTTTAATCATTTCATGGTACTGCAATGGCTGATAGCAAAGCAAATGATATCAATCATATATAAGTTTTTGAAAAAAACCCATTGGTACGAGCGTGCCACCACCACTTGCGAAAACGAACTCTTGACTCGAATTCCAAACACCCAACCACTCGGCAATCGTGACACCGCAAATATTCTCGTCAATAAATATTCTTAGACTTCAAACTGAAATTCGAACCGCAGACAACGAACGGCGAGCCATTCGCGAACACGGACGCTGCGTTCCGTCTCGCGTACGCCATTATCATGCTGAACATGGACCAGCACAACCACAACGCCAAGAAGCTCAACGTGCCCATGAACGTGGACGACTTCGTCAGGAACCTGCGCGGCTGCAACGGCTCCGGGGACTTCGACCAGCCAATGCTGGAAGCTATCTATCACTCCATCAAGTCAGTTGATATTTGATTGTCCAAATTCCTATTGTGTTGTTCTGGAAATGTTAGGGAAAACTTATGCACGAATTATATCGTTGGCTTGGACATTGAGACGGCGACGGGCGCACCACCTGTCTCGTTATCCCGAAAATATCTTCGGTTGAAGGTGGATCGAAACGACTTAATTGTATACTAGACCTCTGTCGAACCCAATACAGATTAGGAATGGTGTGAAGATATATTTTTTTCTTTGTTAACGTTTCTAATATCTGTTACACGCGCACATTGCTTTGATCCAAAAGTAAGTAGCTAAAGCACTTGTGTAATGGAAACGGAATCAACGAATGTAACACTTACACTTAGTTCAAAGAAATTGTAGAAAAGTTTCTTCTCCGTTAGAGGAACCTCATCACGAAACGGTGGTAGATGAAAACGTGACTATAGATAGATGTAATGTATGTTACCTATGTGTTTTACGTTGATGACAAAATTATTTGTAGAATTTAATTCAGTGGACATTGTGTTTTAAAAAAAGTGAACAGTAAGGGCGATAAAACCGACCAGACAGATTGTTGCCGACCAGACAGGTCACTCTTAAATCAACTTATATTTATTGGAGATGGGTTAAGAGACCGTATTATACTGAGTAAATTATCGTCTTCAACAGTCTTGAATGCGTTGCTGTAGTCGAAAAAGGACAAGTTCACTGCATTCTAGATCCAATCGGTTATAATCCGACTCATCCGACATCATGTTATGTTTAGTTGGAAATTTAAAAAAAAAACGATTGAGAATTTGCCATTTTGAACAAAAGTGGCAAAATCATATTTTGTCATAGAACCAGCAGAACGGGCCGAAATTGATGTTGGATTGGATTTTTTTTTTTTATTAGCGAGATAATAACATTTGCGGTCGATTATTTACAATGAATTAAATCTTAGTAATTAAACAGTAATCGCAGTTTTTAAGTTCATACAGGATTTTTCATTATGTACCTTTGTATGTCACAATCTTCGCTAGGTCTATGTTCAGTAGTGGATCTTGATGGGCTGTTATAATTATGTCATAGATAAATTGTTATTAAACAGAATTCAAATGTGTCCGTTATTCCCTGTTATTATATTATTCGAAAAAGTTATAAAAAATACGTTGATCTCTATAACTTTAGTTGAACATTAGTAATGCTGGTAGTGTTCGATTTGCGCAGAAACGAGGAGATGGTGATGCCCGCGGAGCGAGTGGGCCCAGTGCGCGACGCGTACCTGTGGCGCGTGCTGCAGCGCCGCGGCCGCACCGCCGCCGCCGCGTTCCGCGCGCCGCCCGCGCAGCACGCGCACCACGCGCGCCTGCTGCCCGGCGCCTGCCCGCCCGCCGTGAGTATGCACCTGCGTGCAGCTGCACACTGCAGCCACACCTGCAGCTGCACACTGCAGCCACACCTGCAGCTGCACACTGCAGCCACACCTGCAGCCCACTGCTCGCCCGCGCAGCACGCGCACCACGCGCGCCTGCTGCCCGGCGCCTGCCCGCCCGCCGTGAGTATGCACCTGCGTGCAGCTGCACGCTGCAGCCACACCTGCAGCCACACCTGCAGCTGCACGCTGCAGCCACACCTGCAGCCGCACACCGCAGCCACACCTGCAGCCCACTGCTCGCCCGCGCAGCACGCGCACCACGCGCGCCTGCCGCCCGGCGCCTGCCGCCCGGCGCCTGCCCGCCGCCGTGAGTATGCACCTGCGCAGCTGCACACTGCAGCCACCTGCAGCTGCACACTGCAGCCACACCTGTAGCTGCACACTGCAGCCACCTGCAGCTGCACACCGCAGCCACACCTGCAGCCACACCTGCAGCCACTGCTCGCCCGCGCAGCACGCGCGCACCACGCGCGCGCCTGCTGCCCGGCGCCCGCCCGCCCGCCCGCCGTGAGTATGCACCTGCGCAGCTGCACACTGCAGCCACCTGCAGCTGCACTGCAGCCACACCTGCAGCTGCACACTGCAGCCACCTGCAGCTGCACACTGCAGCCACACCTGCAGCCCACTGCTCGCCCGCGCAGCACGCGCACCACGCGCGCCTGCTGCCCGGCGCCTGCCCGCCCGCCGTGAGTATGCACCTGCGTGCAGCTGCACACTGCAGCCACACCTGCAGCTGCACACTGCAGCCACACCTGCAGCCACACCTGCAGCCCACTGCTCGCCCGCGCAGCACGCGCACCACGCGCGCCTGCTGCCCGGCGCCTGCCCGCCCGCCGTGAGTATGCACCTGCGTGCAGCTGCACACTGCAGCCACACCTGCAGCTGCACACTGCAGCCACACCTGCAGCTGCACACTGCAGCCACACCTGCAGCCCACTGCTCGCCTGCGCAGCACGCGCACCACGCGCGCCTGCTGCCCGGCGCCTGCCTGCCTGCCTGCCGTGAGTATGCACCTGCGTGTAGCTGCACACCGCAGCCACACCTGCAGCCACACCCGTAGCTGCACACTGCAGCCACACCTGCAGCCCACTGCTCGCCCGCGCGCAGCACGCGCACCACGCGCCTGCTGCCCGGCGCCCGCCCGCCCGCCCGCCGTGAGTATGCACCTGCGCAGCTGCACACTGCAGCCACACACCTGCAGCTGCACACTGCAGCCACACCTGCAGCCACACCTGCAGCCACTGCTCGCCCGCGCAGCACGCACCACGCGCGCGCCTGCTGCCCGGCGCCTGCCCGCCTGCCGTGAGTATGCACCTGCGTGCAGCTGCACACCGCAGCCACACCTGCAGCTGCACACCGCAGCCACACCTGCAGCCCACTGCTCGCCCGCGCAGCACGCGCGCGCACCACGCGCCTGCCGCCCGGCGCCTGCCGCCCGGCGCCTGCCCGCCCGCCGTGAGTATGCCTGCGTGCAGCTGCACACTGCAGCCACCTGCAGCCACACCCGCAGCTGCACACCGCAGCCACACCTGCAGCCACACCTGCAGCCCACTGCTCGCCTGCGCAGCACGCGCGCACCACGCGCGCCTGCTGCCCGGCGCCCGCCCGCCCGCCGTGGTATGCACCTGCGTGCAGCTGCACACCGCAGCCACACCCGTAGCTGCACACTGCAGCCACACCCGCAGCTGCACACTGTAGCCACACCTGCAGCCCTGCTCGCCCGCGCAGCACGCGCACCACGCGCGCTCGCTGCCCGGCGCCTGCCTGCCTGCCGTGAGTATGCACCTGCGTGCAGCTGCACGCTGCAGCCACACCCGCAGCTGCACACTGCAGCCACACCTGCAGCCCACTGCTCGCCCGCGCAGCACGCGCACCACGCGCGCCTGCTGCCCGGCGCCTGCCGCCCGGCGCCCGCCCGCCTGCCGTGAGTATGCACCTGCGTGCGGCTGCACACTGCAGCCACACCTGCAGCCGCACACTGCAGCCACACCTGCAGCCCACTGCTCGCCCGCGCAGCACGCGCACCACGCGCGCCTGCTGCCCGGCGCCTGCCCGCCCGCCGTGAGTATGCACCTGCGTGCAGCTGCACACTGCAGCCACACCTGCAGCTGCACACTGCAGCCACACCTGCAGCCCACTGCTCGCCCGCGCAGCACGCGCACCACGCGCGCCTGCTGCCCGGCGCCTGCCCGCCCGCCGTGAGTATGCACCTGCGTGCAGCTGCACACTGCAGCCACACCTGCAGCTGCACACTGCAGCCACACCTGCAGCCCACTGCTCGCCCGCGCAGCACGCGCACCACGCGCGCCTGCTGCCCGGCGCCTGCCCGCCCGCCGTGAGTATGCACCTGCGTGCAGCTGCACACTGCAGCCACACCTGCAGCTGCACACTGCAGCCACACCTGCAGCCCACTGCTCGCCCGCGCAGCACACACCGTTGTGTTATATGTCGCACTGTTCCTTTTTAACATTTTTACTTGCATTACAGGTATCAGCTTTGTCAGCGGCGTTCGAACGTGCTCCTCAGCCTACCACCGAAGAAATTGAGAGCAACTCCAGGGATTGTGTCGCCTTAATGGCTCTCAATGGCCTTGAACGCTGTGCGGCCTTGGTGGCAAGGCTTCAGCCAGATACCATGTCACTGGACACGCTGATACTGACGCTCTGCAAATTTAGCGGTCTGCTTGCTCCACATCACGCCGGCTATATTGCTGTCGGTATGTACTGTGTTATTGTTATTTTTTTTTATAGAATAGAGAGGCAAACGAGCAGGTGGCTCACGTGATGGTAAGTGATTACCGCCGTCCATGAATATCTGCAATACCAGAGGCTTAGCAGATACGTTGCCTGCCTTAGAGTGCCCCCCTCCCCTTATAATTGGATGGGGGGGTGGGCCACCGGTTACCTGCGCTCACCAGACGAAACGCAGAAGTTTGTTAGACTTCTACTTCACGCCGGTATTCTGTGAGGTCTTGGTATTTCCCCAAACGAGCCGGCCCATTCATGCAACAACACCAGCTGATACGTGGCTCTACGACTGTAAAGAGTATTAATGCAAACACTTCGCTCTGTGACCACGGTGAAAAGTGGACAGGCAAGTGGTAAAGAGCTGCTTTCAGCTTTTAAGAAAATATCTATATCCTACAGTATGGCTTAGAATAGCATGATTGAAATCGGAGAAATAGCGGAAATTTGTGGTGAGTTGATGCGTGGCTCTACCACTATTGAATCTCTACTCTGTTAAAGCTCTACTATTTTAATTTTATTCCATGTCTATATATATCAACGTATTTTGTGTATTTTAAATTCACTGTGTCAATAAGATAGGTATCTTTAATGTATTGCGAAGGACATTTTTCATTGTAAATTAAATTTCATCTTCTCTTTTTTGTTTCAAAAATTATTTGAATTATATACGATGCAATCTTGCAGGCGTATCCCTGGGTCAATCGGCGAAAGCTCAGCTGGCATTGAGACGCGCGTGCGCCGTGGCGGCGCGACATGCGGACTGCGTGCGCGACGCCTGGCGCCACCTGCTGGAGATCCTGCACACGCTGTACGTCGGGCGGCTGCTGCCCCAGGTGTGTTGTTGTGCCCCGTGCGGACTGCGCGCGACGCCTGGCGCCACCTGCTGGAGATCCTGCACACGCTGTACGTCGGGCGGCTGCTGCCCCAGGTGTGTTGTTGTGCCCCGTGCGGACTGCGCGCGCGACGCCTGGCGCCACCTGCTGGAGATCCTGCACACGCTGTACGTCGGGCGGCTGCTGCCCCAGGTGTGTTGTTGTGCCCCGTGCGGACTGCGCGCGACGCCTGGCGCCACCTGCTGGAGATCCTGCACACGCTGTACGTCGGGCGGCTGCCCCAGGTGTGTTGTTGTGCCCTGTGCGGACTGCGCGCGACGCCTGGCGCCACCTGCTGGAGATCCTGCACACGCTGTACGTCGGGCGGCTGCTGCCCCAGGTGTGTTGTTGTGCCCCGTGCGGACTGCGCGCGCGACGCCTGGCGCCACCTGCTGGAGAGATCCTGCACACGCTGTACGTCGGCGGCTGCTGCCCCAGGTGTGTTGTTGTGCCCCGTGCGGACTGCGCGCGACGCCTGGCGCCACCTGCTGGAGATCCTGCACACGCTGTACGTCGGGCGGCTGCTGCCCCAGGTGTGTTGTTGTGCCCCGTGCGGACTGCGCGCGACGCCTGGCGCCACCTGCTGGAGATCCTGCACACGCTGTACGTCGGCGGCTGCTGCCCCAGGTGTGTTGTTGTTGTGCCCTGTGCGGACTGCGTGCGCGACGCCTGGCGCCACCTGCTGGAGATCCTGCACACGCTGTACGTCGGGCGGCTGCTGCCCCAGGTGTGTTGTTGTGCCCCGTGCGGACTGCGCGCGACGCCTGGCGCCACCTGCTGGAGATCCTGCACACGCTGTACGTCGGGCGGCTGCTGCCCCAGGTGTGTTGTTGTGCCCCGTGCGGACTGCGCGCGACGCCTGGCGCCACCTGCTGGAGATCCTGCACACGCTGTACGTCGGGCGGCTGCTGCCCCAGAAGTTGAACCAGAAGACTGAGGCCGCGGCTGGTTGCAGGTGCTGGTGGAGGCGGAGGACTACCTGTCTGCGGGCGGGCGCGTGTCGCTGCTGCGCGAGGCGGCGCGCGGCGCGGACGGGCTGCTGTCCAGCCTCTACTCCTACATCGCGCTGGGCGAGACCGGTACCGCGCTTTGTGCTTGCTTTCCTTCACGCACCCTGTCGGCAGGGTGATCGTCCAGTGTCCCCATCCTTAAAAAATAAATGTCTTCACACAATTCCCAAAACAGAGGTAGACAGAGGTCCAGTCTAGACGGTTAAGTTCATTTGAATCACCTTCCACCGAAGATATTATCGGGAGAACGTGAGTGAACCCGTCGTCATCTTAATTTCCAAGTCAACGATGTAATTCCTACATGTTTTTTGAACCCATTGGTACGAGCCTGCCCCACCTGGGGATCGAACTCGGGTTTCTAGACTCGAAATTCCGACCATCCAACCACTCGGCTAATCACGACATACCAGTTCTTCTTTTTGTTTTATTTAAAGTCACGATAACCAAGTTTTGATCGGAATTCGAGCCAAGCGACCCGATTTCGATCTCCAGATGACAGCCTTGTACTTTATTTTATTTATTTGGGATAACACACTGTCATTATATTATATATTACAAAGAAGAATTAACTTAATTAAGTATGTTTATACGTACCAATGTATGACCTACTACGTTAACCAAAAACTAATATCAAAAGAGGACTTCGTAGGACTGATGCGTTCAAGTCAACATAATAACTTTATGTATTATACCCATTGAATCCCATTGAATGCAATTTTAATATTGGATATAATTTTTTTTTAATAAGTTTTTCAAAAAGCTTAGACAGAATAGGCAAAATGGATATTGGGCGGTAGTTTGTGACGTCATACACGGAGCTGCATTTAAATACTGTGGTTATATTTGCTTGCTTCCATAGTCTAGGATGTACCTTCATGGATACATTTATTAAATATTAAACGTAAAGGAATACTAAGACTATCCGCAGTTCTAATTAGAAACAAAGACGATAATCTATCAGGACCGGAACCTTTGCATTGACCAAGTTTCTTTCTTTTTCACATTCAACTCAATAAGATGAATATTAATATTATTATTTGCCTATACCTGCTCGTTTACCTCCCTTTTCTATAAAAAAAATATTAAGAAATGGTTAGAATATCATTGTCTCGCCTTTACCGTAATACGCCACTAAAGCATAAAAGTGGGGATGGTAAGCGTCAATTTTATTTATTTATTACATTTATTTATCTTCACGCATAATCCCTGACGGGGTAGCCAGAGAGAACAGATCGCCAAGTGTCACGATCCCTACATACTTCTTTCGCTTCTTTCAGATTCATCATCTTCTTCATATATGCACGTCTAGGTATCCGAGTTCTCTTGACCGGGAGGGTCTCTTCGAGCAATTTGCTCCCATGGTCTTCGAAAGTTAGTCTCGGTCTACCTCGACACCTTTTAATATTAACTTTCGCGCTATATATTTTCTTCACCATTCCACCAATGTCTTCACTCATTCGCTCAACGTGCCCAAACCATCGAAGCACGCTCTTATCCATTTTAGAGACAAGGTCATCTTTCAAACCTGCCATATTGCGAATCTCTCCGTTTTGCTTTCGGTCGGCCATGGTAAGGCCGCACATTTTACGAAGAGATCGCATCTCCACTGAATTCAACCTGCTTTTATGCTTCTTCTGGCATACCCAGGTTTCGCTGCCATATAACAAAGTCGGTACTAACACTGCGTTATGTATTGCAAGGCGTGCACTTTTCACAACGCCTTGCCTTTTGATTAACGCAGTCAGGGCACCATTGACTTTGTTCCCGGCAGCGACACGCCTGTCCACATCTAAATCACATCTTCCATTCCGGCTAAACGCACTCCCCAAGTATACAATTTCATTCACCTGTTCTAGACATTCCTGATTTACCCAAATTTCGCACTTCGTTCTTTCTTCGTCCCTTTCAAATACCAGAATCTTAGTTTTATTAGCATTCAAACGGAGACCATTAATTTCACATTCTTCTTTTACAAACGTGACTAATGCCTGCAGTTCTGCCTCTGATGGTGCAATAAGCACTGCGTCATCAGCATATAGTAGACAATTTACTTTTATGTCACCCAATTTCACACCCAAACAGCTATCTTTCAGCTTCTGTAAACATCTGTCGAGATACAGTATGAACAGCCACGAAGACATGACACAACCCTGTTTTACGCCCGTTTGGACGCTTAACAGGTCATGCCCTACTCGCACACAGGCTTTACAGTCACAGAAAAGTGACTGCACAGCCCTTAGCAATCGACCATCCACACCATACCCCGGCAACAGTTCCCACATTTTCTTCCTTACAACCTTATCAAATGCTTTCTCAAGATCCACAAAAGCACAGGAAATCTTCTGGTTAGCAGCCAGAAACTTCTCCGTGATCATGCGGAGAGAAAACATTTGATCCGTGCATCCTCTTCCAGGTCTCAATCCGCATTGTGCCTCCCACAGAAATCTTTCCGATTTCTCTTGCATCCTACGAGTCAAAACCTTCGAGTAAACTTTACTTGCTAAACTGGTCAAGCTGATCGCCCGATAGCACCCGCAGTCATAATGTGAACCTTTACCTTTATATAAAGGCACAATGAACGCGGATCGCCAATCATCCGGAACAGCTCCCGTTCGCCAGCACAAATTGCACAGCAGATGAAAGCTGTCCGAGACGCGTGGCCCACCATACTTGACCATTTCAGCAGTAACTCTGTCTAGTCCCGCAGCCCACTAACATCAAACTTCTAATCGCACATTCAATCTCTTTCATACTGATGACCAGTGTCATCGAGGTCCGAGTCTGGCGTACCAGTCACGGCGTCACCCCGGATCCTCACTAAGATCATCACACGCATACATCTCTATGTACCCGTCTATCGCCGCATGACGTCCGATTTTTCTGAGAGGACGTCATTGGTTCCCGAAAGCACTTTATTCATTCTAAGGCTGTCGCACCACTCCGGGTCCTTCCAACCTCTTCCATAAGAGTTTGAGTTCTCCCTTGAAGTTGTGCGACAACCTTCATTCGCTTCCATTCTACTCCTTTCACGCACCCTGTCGGCAGGGTGATCGTCCAGTGTCCCCATCCTTAAAAAATAAATGTCTTCACACAATTCCCAAAACAGAGGTAGACAGAGGTCCAGTCTAGACGGTTAAGTTCATTTGAATCACCTTCCACCGAAGATATTATCGGGAGAACGTGAGTGAACCTGTCGTCATCTTAATTTCCAAGTCAACGATGTAATTCCTACATGTTTTTGAACCCATTGGTACGAGCCTGCCCCACCTGGGGATCGAACTCGGGTTTCTAGACTCGAAATTTTGACCATCCAACCACTCGGCTAATCACGACATACCAGTTATTCTTTTTGTTTTATTTAAAGTCACGATAGCTGTTTTGATCGGAATTCGAGCCAAACGACCTGATTTCGATCTCTAGATGACAGCCTTGTACTTTATTTTATTTATTTGGGATAACACACTGTCATTATATTATATATTACAAAGAAGAATTAACTTAATTAAGTATGTTTATACGTACCAATGTATGACCTACTACGTTAACCAAAAACTAATATCAAAAGAGGACTTCGTAGGACTGATGCGTTCAAGTCAACATAATAACTTTATGTATTATACCCATTGAATCCCATTGAATGCAATTTTAATATTGGATATAATTTTTTTTTAATAAGTTTTTCAAAAAGCTTAGACAGAATAGGCAAAATGGATATTGGGCGGTAGTTTGTGACGTCATACACGGAGCTGCATTTAAATACTGTGGTTATATTTGCTTGCTTCCATAGTCTAGGATGTACCTTCATGGATACATTTATTAAATATTAAACGTAAAGGAATACTAAGACTATCCGCAGTTCTAATTAGAAACAAAGACGATAATCTATCAGGACCGGAACCTTTGCATTGACCAAGTTTCTTTCTTTTTCACATTCAACTCAATAAGATGAATATTAATATTATTATTTGCCTATACCTGCTCGTTTACCTCCCTTTTCTATAAAAAAAATATTAAGAAATGGTTAGAATATCATTGTCTCGCCTTTACCGTAATACGCCACTAAAGCATAAAAGTGGGGATGGTAAGCGTCAATTTTATTTATTTATTACATTTATTTATCTTCACGCATAATCCCTGACGGGGTAGCCAGAGAGAACAGATCGCCAAGTGTCACGATCCCTACATACTTCTTTTCGCTTCTTTCAGATTCATCATCTTCTTCATACATGCATGTCTAGGTATCCGAGTTCTCTTGACTGGGAGGGTCTCTTCGAGCAATTTGCTCACATGGTCTTCGAGTTAGTCTCGGTCTACCTCGACACCTTTTAATATTAACTTTCGCGCTATATATTTTCTTCACCATTCCACCAATGTCTTCACTCATTCGCTCAACGTGCCCAAACCATCGAAGCACGCTCTTATCCATTTTAGAGACAAGGTCATCTTTCAAACCTGCCATATTGCGAATCTCTCCGTTTTGCTTTCGGTCGGCCATGGTAAGGCCACACATTTTACGAAGAGATCGCATCTCAACTGCATTCAACCTGCTTGTATGCTTCTTCTGGCATACCCAGGTTTCGCTGCCATATAACAAAGTCGGTACTAACACTGCGTTATGTATTGCAAGGCGTGCACTTTTCACAACGCCTTGCCTTTTGATTAACGCAGTCAGGGCACCATTGACTTTGTTCCCGGCAGCGACACGCCTGTCTTCATCTAAATCACATCTTCCATTCCGGCTAAACGCACTCCCCAAGTATACAATTTTATTCACCTGTTCTAGACATTCCTGATTTACCCAAATTTCGCACTTCGTTCTTTCTTCGTCCCTTTCAAATACCAGAATCTTAGTTTTATTAGCATTCAAACGGAGACCATTAATTTCACATTCTTCTTTTACAAACGTGACTAATGCCTGCAGTTCTGCCTCTGATGGTGCAATAAGCACTGCGTCATCAGCATATAGTAGACAATTTACTTTTATGTCACCCAATTTCACACCCAAACAGCTATCTTTCAGCTTCTGTAAACATCTGTCGAGATACAGTATGAACAGCCACGAAGACATGACACAACCCTGTTTTACGCCCGTTTGGACGCTTAACAGGTCATGCCCTACTCGCACACAGGCTTTACAGTCACAGAAAAGTGACTGCACAGCCCTTAGCAATCGACCATCCACACCATACCCCGGCAACAGTTCCCACATTTTCTTCCTTACAACCTTATCATGTGTGTGTGTGTGTGTGTGTAATATGATATGCACATGTGCATATCATATTACATATTCATATCTGATAAAGATTCAATCTTATAGTAATTGTGGGACAGAAGCCTTTCAGACACTACCTTTTCAGCTTTTGTGACAGTACAGGAAAAATCTATTCAGTTTACAATATAGATAACCGGATTGACTCTTAAACTGGCGACCGGCGAAATTGGTTTTAATGGGATCTTTTTCTACAATTATTCTCCGTTTTATGCTAGTATTGGAGTTAAAGAATACTGTTTTATGTTTCTCTATTATTAGTTGTAATATATATAATTTTCTAACACCCAATATCCCAGCTATGGAATAAAGATCTTCTGTAGGAAATCATTAGTGCTTATTTAATAAAACTTTCAATAATAATCGCTGACCACGTCCCAATTCTAAAAAATTGATTTAAAAGCTCCTGCCCACACCGGAATACAGTACGTCAAAATTGACCTGAGCAAGAGCAGCATACACTTTTAGATTTTTAAAAATCCAGACCAGTTTCCTTATTCTGCTAGTCGTGGCTTCAATATGCGGTTGCCAAGAAAGCCTTTAGTCTTCCATTATCACCAAATACCTGGTGGTTATTTTCTCAATTTCAGGACACGAGCATTTATCACTAAATCCCCAACTATGTATTTTGAGTTTAAATGATGTAGAAGGTTGCGTATGTTTATTTATGGAAAAGCATATGTTATTGGATGTTTTTATCATGTTTATTATTATTTATTAGCAACTTTAGCCAAACCTGTTTCTGCTGTTTTATGTATTTCTTCCCACGATTTACCAGCAAACACAATTGCAGTATCATCATCATATGAGTATATACGCCCGTTACCTAGTTTATAATTACATAAGTCATTAATGTAGATAAGAAATAAGGTTGGCCCCAAAACACTACCTTGCAGGACACCATAGGTCACGGGAGCGTCGTTACTTAATGAATGAAGTTAATGAAATCACCTACTTTGACTCTTTGTGTTCGGTCAGTTAGGTAATTTTAAATAAATACAATTGAGTACCTCTAATGCCGATTCTTTCCAACTTCTGTAATAAAGTTGGTATGGAAACGGCATCACAAGTCTTTTAAAGGTCCAAAACACAGCTAAACATTTATTTACACCATCAAGTTGTTCAACTATATTTGATGTTGATCCAAAATGACGTTCTGAGTACACTTTTTTGCTTAAACCATACTGAGAATCGGATAAAATATTGTACTTATTTAGATAATTTAATAGTCTAATATTTATTAATTTTTCTACTATTTTGAAATAGCCGAAAATAGAGATTGGTCTATAATTACTAACTTCACTTTTATCCCTGCTTTTATAAATAGGAATAATAATAGATTTTTTAAATAAGTAGGAAATGCTTCTGTAGAAAAACAGATATTAGCTAAGTGAAAGATTATTGGGACGACAAAATTTTTGATAATTTTAAGAAATTAGTAGATATATTATCCCATCCCGCAGTACTGTTTGTTTTAAGTTCATTAATATGGTATTTACTTCATTATAATCAGTGTCCAGTAAAGTAAAAGATGAAGGCCGAGCATCGATTGTTGGAACAGAATTAAGATTTTTAACTGGTAACGTATTACGTACTACTTCGTCGGCAAGTTCTTGTCCGATATTAGGAAAAAGTTATTTATAGAATTTACTGATTTAAGAGGGCAAGATTCTAATTCTAAGAGTTCATGATAATAAGTTTTGTTTTATATTTGTTATATTTTTATGCTTTTCCATAGCACTTTGGGATTCTTATTCAATAATTGTGATGTTTCATAATTGCGTTTTAGTTTTTTTAATAAGGAATGTACAGTAATAACGATATTTTTATAAGTATTTTTGTATTTCATCAAAAGGATTAATTTTAAGTCGTTTCTGCATTTGATGTCTATTCCTTATACAACGCAAAATACCAGGTGGTATCCATGGTTTTATCGTTCGTTTACTTTTTAGAACAGATACTGTTTTAGTATTCTCTTCTAAAGATTCCATAATTTTTTCATTAATATCTCAATCAGCTGATTAGGATCTTTACATAGTAATAAAGTAGATAAGTTTTTATTTGCCAGACTTTTGACAGCTTCATCATAATCAACATATGTTTTTGTTTTTAGACAAGTCTTTACATCTTTTATTTTAGCCAAGCACACTAACACCATGTTATGACAGTAGTATTAATGACAGCTACGTTAGCATTATTCTTTTTCCTACAAAGCTTTAAAAAAACATGATCAAGACAGTCATTTTGTCTAGTAGCAATCATATGGCCCTGTAACATACCATATGTAGATAACATACCTAAGTATTTAGTCCTGTTTCTTCGTTCCACGTCAAGTTTATTAGCTTTCGGAATAAGGTTAATATTTAAATCTCCTGTAAATATAATATTTTTATAATTTTTAATTGTATCCAAATGCATTTGAAGTGATTCATTAAATTTTTGAGTATTCGTATTGGAAGGCGAAGGAATTTCATTTCTTTAACTTTAGGTTTATGATTGTTCTTAATAATCACCGTTACTCCATCGTTTTGATTAAGATGAAATGTAGTTGCAAAAGACGTATAGTTATTTATTTGAGGCATACTTTTATTATTATTAAGTCTGCATTCAGTTAATATTAAGATGTCTACTTCAAATTTAAGGTGCGATAAAGTTACTTGTAAGTCATCTATATTTTTACATATGCTTCTGACGTTTTGTGTGATAATTGTAAGGTCATTCTTTTTTATTTGTATATACTTATTTAGGTCTTCGATGTCACAGTTAACAGATCTGGCTATTTCGGTATCGTCTATTTCATTTATGATTAATAAAGAACTATTCATTGCAGATCCTCAGAAACAAAGTTGTATGTGATTGACTAGAAATAATGCTGTTTAGATATGAAATATGTATATGTCTAGTATGTAATAAACTGTGAATAATATAACTTAACAATGAAAAAAGTAAGATTATTAAAAAGTATGATTGAGTAGTGCAGAGAATACTATATTGATAGACGCGTTTAAATGTGTGGAAAAAATATATCTTCACGCAATTCCCAATACAGGGGTAGACAGAGGTCGAGTCTAGACAATTAAGTCCCTTCGACCCACCTTCCATCGAAGATATTTTCGAGGCAACGTGACAGGTGGTGAGCCCGTCGCCGCCTTTATGTCCAAGCTAACGATATTCGTACATAAGTTTTTAAAAAACCCATTGGTACGAGCCAGCCACCTGGGGATCGAACTCGGGTCTGTCGACTCGAAATTCCGACCAAATGTGTGGAAGTTACAAATAATATAGAGAATAGTTGTTTTGATGTGTTACGTGTGCATTTATTATTAAGATATGATAACGTCTTTACGGATTTTGTAGGTGTGAATGTGTTATATATAAGATTAATTATAATAGTTATAGTGCGGTAAAAACAAAATTATTTAGATGTCTATGTAACAAAAATATTTCTAAATTATCCAAGGCTATTCAATCACTGTGAAGCAATTTTTGGATTTGTTGCTCATGCTTTATCTGTATTATAGGAGAATTTTCGTCTTTTCTAATATATAGTCACGATAGCTGAGTTGTAGGGTGGTCGGAATTTCGAGTCAAGAGACCCGAGTTCGATCTCCGGGTGGCAATACCAATGAGTTTTTCAAAAAAAACTTATGTACGAATTTCATTTCAATTCAATTTGGGTCAAAGGGACTTAATTGTCTAGACTTGACCTCTGTCTACCCCTGTATTGGGAATTGCGTGAAGATATTTATTTATTTATTTATTTATTCTAATATATACTTTACCGTAAGAGGTCCAGCAAAACTTATATGATTTTGACTTGACTCCGTCTGTCCCAAGAAAATGAAGTCGAGATGACTTGGCAGTTAGGTTCTCAGATAAGAATAGTGGTGTGTCTTCAGCTATTCGAAGTCCTAGATGTTTTGCACATATTTACGACTTGTGTTTTATGTTACATGCTTTGCTCATTTTAAGAAAGTCACTTTTAAGCAAAGTGGAATTAGTTTGAACTATTTGCTATTGAAACACTTTAAAACATGTAGCACATCACGAATCGTAACAATGAACCGTAGCAGTTGATTTCGTAGACGTAGTCGATGGGTGGGGCATGCATTGAACGTAGCATTTGAATGGATAACTACTTGTAACTATCAGCTCTTGTTACTTAATAAGAACTAATTAAATTTAAATAAAATTAAGTCACGATAGCCGAGTTGTTGGGTGGTCGGAATTTCGAGTCAAGAGACCCGAGTTCGATCTCCGGGTGGCAATACCAATGAGTTTTTCAAAACTTATGTACGAATTTCATCGTTGGCTTGGACATAAAGACGGCGACGGGCTCACCACCTGTCACGTCCCGAAAATATCTTCGGTGGAAGGTGGGTCAAAGGGACTAGGTTGTCTAGACTCGACCTCTGTCTACCCCTGTATTGTGAATTGGGTGAAGATATTTATTTATTTAGTTATTTATTTATTTATTCTAATATATACTTTACCGTAAGAGGTCCAGCAAAACTTATATGATTTTGACTTGACTCCGTCTGTCCCAAGAAAATGAAGTCGAGATGACTTGGCAGTTAGGTTCTCAGATAAGAATAGTGGTGTGTCTTCAGCTATTCGAAGTCCTACATGTTTTGCACATATTTACGACTTGTGTTTTATGTTACATGCTTTGCTCATTTTAAGAAAGTCACTTTTAAGCAAAGTGGAATTAGTTTGAACTATTTGCTATTGAAACACTTTAAAACATGTAGCACATCACGAATCGTAACAATGAACCGTAGCAGTTGATTTCGTAGACGTAGTCGATGGGTGGGGCATGCATTGAACGTAGCATTTGAATGGATAACTACTTGTAACTATGAGCTCCTGGTACTTAATAGGAACTAATTAAATTTAAATAAAATTAAGTCACGATAGCCGAGTTGTTGGGTGGTCGGAATTTCGAGTCGAGAGACCCGAGTTCGATCCCCAGGTGGCAGTACGAATGAGTTTTTCAAAAACTTATGTACGAATTACATCGTTGGCTTGGACATAAAGACGGCGACGGGCTCACCACCTGTCACGTCCCGAAAATATCTTCGGTGGAAGGTGGGTCAAAGGGACTTAATTGTTCAGACTTGACCTCTGTCTACCCCTGTATTGGGAATTGCGTGAAGATATTTATTTATTTATTTATTTATTCTAATATATACTTTACCGTAAGAGGTCCAGCAAAACTTATATGATTTTGACTTGACTACGTCTGTCCCAAGAAAATGAAGTCGAGATGACTTGGCAGTTAGGTTCTCAGATAAGAATAGTGGTGTGTCTTCAGCTATTCGAAGTCCTAGATGTTTTGCACATATTTACGACTTGTGTTTTATGTTACATGCTTTGCTCATTTTAAGAAAGTCACTTTTAAGCAAAGTGGAATTAGTTTGAACTATTTGCTATTGAAACACTTTAAAACATGTAGCACATCACGAATCGTAACAATGAACCGTAGCAGTTGATTTCGTAGACGTAGTCGATGGGTGGGGCATGCATTGAACGTAGCACTTGAATGGATAACTACTTGTAACTATCAGCTCTTGTTACTTAATAAGAACTAATTAAATTTAAATAAAATTAAGTCACAATAGCCGAGTGATTGGGTGGTCGGAATTTCGAGTCAAGAGACCCAAGTTCGATCCCCAGGTGGCAGTACGAATGAGTTTTTCAAAAACTTATGTACGAATTACATCGTTCGCTTGGACATAAAGACGGCGACGGGCTCACCACCTGTCACGTCCCGAAAATATCTTCGGTGGAAGGTGGGTCAAAGGGACTTAATTGTCTAGACTTGACCTCTGTCTACCCCTGTATTGGGAATTGCGTGAAGATATTTATTATTATTATTTAATTAAATTTAAAACAATAGTTTTAAAATTGAATTTAAACTAAAATTTCGATACACATATGTCCACTCTCGAACACGAACCGGGGGGAAGAGGATATTTTTAATAGGAACTTCGCCTGATTACAATCGTAATTTTAAACAGATTTACCGTGATTGTATGTCTGTTGCTTGGTAAAATAGTTTCATAAAATTGACTTGGAATATCAAATTACTAAAGTCAAGCTATCCCATCAACTGTCACAAAACTAATTAAAAGCACCATTTAAACATAGAATTTGCATACAAAATTAAACTTATTATTAGTTTCTCAGTAACACAATTATTCTTTAGGTCCATTGTTACTTAAAACAGAAAAAACAGTCAATTGTTGTTTATATTTATATTTTTAAATTTAATAAGTGGAGGACAGTCAGACTGAGCGCAATCGTACCGTCCGCGGCACCTTTTGGGCTGTACCAATGGGTTTTTTGCAAAAAAACTTGTGTACGATTTATATATTGTTGACTTAAAAATGGCGACTGACTCACCTGTTATGTTGTCCCAAAAAAATATCTTCGGTGAAGGTCTCTTGTATTTAGAATGGTGGGAAATTTTTTTCTTTCTTCTATTTACTTTTTCTTTTATATTCCATCTTCACATCAATGGACCTCCTTACGAAACGGCAGTAGATTAAAAAATTACGATCGTTGGATGTAATATATGTCACTTTAACGATGAATAAACAAAAACATACGTAGATTAATAGTAAGAGATTATTAGTAGAGAGATTAATAGATCCCAAAGTAAGCAACTGAAGCAATTATAAAATCAGAGCAAAGAAAGTACTACAAACACAAAGACCCGGGAGAATGTAGAAAAAGTGTTTTCTACATCAGCCCAAACGGGAATCGAACGGTACGAACTGGCGACAACATGAAAACATAGGTTTTGAGGTTGCACACCACTTGTGCACGTATTCGATTTGCTGCGATGTGCAGGGCTGCGCGCGCCCACGCCTCACGAGAAGGCGCTGATGGAGGCGGCGGCGCGCTGCGTGGCGGCCTGCGCGCTGCCCGCGCTGCTCGTCACCGAGACCAAGTTCCTGCAGCTGGAGAGTCTGCAGGTACCGCCTGCGTCCTGACCGACAGTGGCAGGAAACCTTGTTGGTCAATTTAAATCGGCTCCGATTTGCATGTAGATGGAAGAAAAAGTGCAGCAGTTCCGGTGACTTTTATTCGTTATATTTAACTATGTATGTTTTAGGTATTTCATTTAAATTTTCCTATGCGTTACGTAAAGTAAATAATTTCATTTTTTATGCTATATGGAGCCAAAAAACTTGGTAAAGAAATGTATGATAAACTTTATTAGCAGAATTGAAGAAGGTATTTCGAATAACTATAAAAGCTTTTCGTCCCATGTGAAAACCATGTACACATTACGAACTACTTAAACAAATCTGCGGTACCAGACGAATACCAGCAATTCTCATTAGTATCATGTGCTTAAAGATCTCAAAACACGCTCTACTACAACTAGTCATATCTCCTGTATGCATGTCACAGCGCTTAAAAGTCGATGTGATTAACACATATTACAATAAGGCTTTCAATTGAATCATCACCATTTTTCATGTAATTATTTTTACAAACTATGCTCTTTGGTTATCATAGAGGAGAAATGAAAGTAAATTTTCTTAGATGCTTCTCATTCAAAGTATCTGACTGTTGTACTCAATAATTACACCTCTAGAGCTACGTTTATTCCATCTAGCGTAGCTCAGGGGACCGTGCTGGGTCCGCTGCTATTTAAGATATTTAGTAACGATTTTACTTTTTGTTACCAACATTAAAAACCAACATTATGGTATAGTAATTATTATGTTCTTGAGCTAAACGTATCAAAACTACACAGTTTTATATTCCAATCGCACGGGTAAATAAAGTAAATATCTTACAAGATTTATGAGCTCAAAATTTTAATTTAATTTTTTTAACATTTTCAGTCAAGTTACTAAGGCACAGGGCTTTATCCTAAGAGTTTCATCAAAGTTTTATTATTATAATGTTCCTTTGTCCGTACCCACCTAGAATATAACTCGCAGGTTTGAAATCCATTATATGACATATCAGTCCCATTTAAAACATATAGAATTTCATAATATATAAAATTTCTAAGTAGAATATATTTGCCAGATTATTGCAGTTTTTTTTAAGAAAATTCACTTTCTACCACGATATAGGCGATAACGAATTGCAAATTTAACATCTTTTTTGCGTAACGCATTGTTCTGTTAATAGTCCGGAGTCAGTCATTAATTTAGATAGAAAACCTACTCTTCTATACGTCCCATTTGTTGGAAGCTAATACCGTCAAAATTCCTATGTCATTCACTGGCGTCCTTGTGCGAGCGTCCTGACCATTAAGCTACTACGGCTCATAATCATTTCATAATCATTTATTTATCGCCATAGAATTTTTAACGAAAAGTTTATTTTCAGGAATTAGTTCGGGCTATGATTGCCGTTGGCACTCCGCCGGATGCCGACAGCTTACAATTAAATCCTCAGTTAGAGGACATCACAATTTTCTTCCTGGAGTTACTGGGCAAGACTCTTATACAAAATCGGTGAGACTTCCTTTCTTTTCACCTGGTGGTTTGCTACTGCACCCCACAACACCTGTAAATCATTCCAAAAGAAAGTTTCTGATCTGATCTGATTCGCCACCAACCCAAGCGGGGCATATCAAGCCAGTACTTAGAAACTCATGAAGAAAAATTGTGGATTCGGATGAGGATGTGTTATGAGGAAAAGTAAGAGGAGGGGAAATAAATATCATACAAATACTCTTTCTGGGCAAAATGTATTTATTAAATCTTTCCAGTTAAGACAAAACCTATTTATTTTTGTAAGTGGCCAAGCTGTACTTCTTCTTCTTCTTTACAGCCTATCAAAAGTCCACTGCCGAACATAGGTCTCCGCCCATGGGCCAAGCTCTACTTATTCTTCCCAATATAAATTTTCAGATGATTTGACTGTGTGACTTATTTTGGCTCATTATTTTTTAAATGTATTATCAACTATTTCTTGGCATCTAACATTCCTACTACATCTAACATTCGATTTTCCACTGCGGCCTGGATTGTGCTAACGCACCTTAAAGCGATGTGGACAAGTTCAAGCACGTCAACGAAAGCCAAGAGGTTCCTTAAGTCACTTTTCCTTATGATTCCTTTTTATATAAGAACGGCAGAGGATTTCTTTTTAATTATTTTGGTAAGAAAAGTAGTCGTGAATAAATTGGTAGCTTCTGCAATGAGGGGAACTACCATTATTACTTGCGAAACTGGTTAAGCTAATCGTCCGATCGCTTGCACAGTCAAGATGTGAACGTTTACCTTTATATAAAGGCACAATGACAAGCATAAATTACATAGCAGACAAAAGCTGTCCCAGACGTGAGGTCCACCATGTCGGATCATTTCAGCAGTAACTCTATCTAGTTCCTTAGTCTTACTACACTTCAAAAGGCACATTCAATCTCTTTCATACTGGTGACCTCAGTGTGCAACGGCGTCACTTTCGAATACTTCACTATGATCATATGAGTATGAAACCTGGCCCCTTTCCTTTTTTCCTTGATGTTTGCACACATGTCGTCTATCTAGACATGTATATGTGTGTAAAAAGTAAAGTTAAAATAAAATATGTACTTATATTTTTTTATTATATACTAGACTCCTTTTATAGCATACAAAACAATTAATCCAAAAAGATATAAGGTCCTAAGGTCCGCCATATTGGTCCTAAATCGTACATATATTTAGTATTTAATCGTTTCCGTCATGTTAGCTTTAAAAATGAAAGTCAATTTCGTAAACAAAAACTTATTACGGGCAAGCACCGCACCCGCAGCCCTTTTTTTTATAGAAAAGGGAAGCAAACGAGCAGGTGGCTCATGTGATGGTAAGTGATTACCGCCGCCCATGAACACCCGCAATACCAGAGGCTTAGCAGATGCGTTGCCTCCCTTAGAGTGCCCCCCTCCTCTTGGAATTGGGGGCGGGGGTAGTGTCTTAGAGGTAGAGTGAGATAGTCGGTTAGAATGCATTAGAGTAGAGGTGACGGAGCAGGCGTCGGC
>JAGSMR010000085.1:1687500-1757500 GCA_029286605.1 Sericinus montela | reverse complement strand
ATTGCAGCTTAATTGGCGTGGTTAATAGGAATACTAGTAATGTTATTCATTGCTGGGCTGTAGATTTAATAACTCTAGCTAGCCTTACATTATACTTGTTGTGTATTTGAGTTAAATAAATAATAATAAAATAAATAAATATCTTTACGCCATTCCCAATACAGGGGTAGACAGAGGTCAATGAAATCTGTCGACCCTTTTTTCTCCGAACCATATTTGGGATAACGTTACAAGTGATGAACCTATCGCCGTCTTTCATTTAAAAGTGAAATATACTTACATAGATATATATTTTAAACAGGTATAAGTATTTACTACCCGTAATTACGTCCTGTTGACCTACACTCATGTATGACAAGAAACAAGGTCTCAGAGCACAAGAGAAATATTGAGAAAAAATACCACCAAGATGTGTAATTCAACCTTAGTCGTACCTTAAGACACCCAGCCTCCGACAATAAAAAGCCTTTAGGTCCATAGCGACATACATTGCGAATACTTATCTCGAAAATACTAGATCAAAAATAAGCAAACCGGAGTCGGGCAACAAACGTCTAAGTTGCAGTGTGTGGCGATTATGGAAAATCTACCTAAAGGGGAGAGGCTCAGTGTCCTGCAGGACACTAACTGGCTATGTACGAATATCGTTATGTACGAATGTATTATTAGCGTTCTATAAAAATGTTATTTGCGTCATTAGTCAAGATTAGCTTACGTCAGTCGTAATGACATACCCTGTATAAACAAAGTTCGTCACGTCAGACGTCTAGACAATGAAAGTTTTTCGGCCCTCGTTTTAACGAATCTTATGACAACGTGGCTAGTGATGAGCCAATCGCTGTCTTAATGGCCAAATTGTAGGTACAAAATACCTACAAACTTACGTAGATTTATTTTTATAGCGGCAATAGCCTAATGGTTTAGGGTGCGGACTACAAAACATGACGTCGCAGGTTCGGGCCCCGCCATTCGACTATTGACGTAAATACAACTCCTGACACAGGCATTGCAGCTTAATTGGCGTGGTTAATAGGAATACTAGTAATGTTATTCGGCATTGCAGGGCTGTAGATTTAATCACTCTAGCTAGCCTTACATTATACTTGTTGTGTATTTGAGTTAAATAAATAATAATAAAATAAATAAATATCTTTACGCCATTCCCAATACAGCGGTAGACAGAGGTCTAGACAATTAAGTCCCTTTGTCCCACCTTCCACCGAAGACATTTTCGGGACAACGTGACAGGTGGTGAGCTCGACGCCATCTTTATATCCTAGTCATCGATATAATTCGTCGAGCGTAAAGAGGCTCGAACCCTGTACCTATGTCGAAAGGACCACGTCATCTAGACCTCTGACTACCAGAGCTTCTTCTATTATTCTCTCTATCTAAGCTTTCATAATTGGTTATACCAGTAGACAAGATTTTGATACAAATTTTTAGTTATGTATTTGCATGAATCCCAAATAAATTGCTATATAGATTAATACTTTTTAAATACAATAAAATCTTTAGAAAAAGAAAACAATGGAACACCTCAGTTACCAAAGTACCTGAGGTGCTACGTGGTTACGGTGAAAGAACATACCATCTCCGTTCTTCCGTTTTTCCGGTGGATGTCGTAAGAGGCGTCTAAGGGAATAACCCGAAAATACAATTGGCTTCCGATAGATGGCGGGATAACTATCTCAAAAATACCAGAACAATATTCAGTAGAGCTATTCAAATCACCCAACCTCTGTGCTATCGTGGTTTCAGTCCTAAATATATTGTTTTGTCCTAACGTATTTTGATGGTGTAGGCCACTGCCAACAACTTTAAAACACATTGTCAACATATTGTCCTTTCGATCCACTTATTTGGAAAAAATGGACTGGTGTGGTGTCTGTCTTGGTTTACGTGTCCAATATAATGGTGCAATATAGTTTACATATAAACGTCCATGACTTGATTACAAACATTCATTCATACATACATACCATTCATTCATACATACATACCTTTAACTTCTAAGGCAGAGTCACTTTCAACTCCGCTAGTGGGTCTAGAATTTACTTTTCAATATTTGGATATAAATGTGTGCGTAAAAACGTAATTTTTAAAATAGACTGTAGATATGTTTAAAGCAATGAAAAGCAGAACCTGCCCGTGTGATCTAAAAACAAGCTGTCACATAAATTAGCGGCCATGACGGGTGGAAAACCTCGGGAAATTAGAACGAAAGTCGGCCGCTCCATGATTTCGCTGCTTATTTTCAACTCGATAAATAACATCGCAACAACTTAACTCCACATAAAATTTTCCCGGCTATTTTTCTGTGATGCCGTTTTCTAGGATTTTCATTAAAATTTTTAGAATTCGGAAGATACAAATGCAAAGGGTCGCCAAATAATACTCATGTTTATGAATCATGTACGTTTAAATAAATGTTAAAAAGAATTCCATGCAATTGCCTTATTTAAATATAACGTATTGTTAGGTTAAATATACACCTAAAACATATAAAAAAAGTTTTTTTTATTATGTACTTGAACTAGAAGATCCAAGAAAACTAGTAATGTCCCATCCAATTTGGACGTCGTCGTATATATAAATACACATTATTTAGTGGTAGTTTTCTAACGACCTGTAAAGATAGACCTACATACACCCTATACCTTAACTTAAATCTAAACTTACTTAAGAAGTGATTTGATAATAATATAAAGACAAATAATAAACTAAAACTCTGCACAGACGTGACGGGCGGCAGCGTGTAAGGTGTAAGGTATCTAGTATCGCCAATTTTGCGATAGCCATTTTTTTGTGGTAAATTCTCCCTTATGCTAGAGTGGACTTTCACAAGCCGTTATGTACGTTTGTATGTAAATAAGGTACGTATGTACGACCTCCTTAGACGTGCATAGGTTACACACTGATTTTTAATGTGTCGCCAGGACTAACGTCCCCGGGTCGATTCCCGGTCGGGTCAATGTAGAAAACACTTTCTCTACATGTTCTCTAGTCTGGGTGTTTATGGTACCACCCTTGTTTCTGATTCCAAAATAGCTCTAATTGCTTAAGCAGCTTACTTTGGGATCAGAGCAATATTTGTGATGTTGTCCCTGTCTATGTGTCAATACATTTGCTGTGACACAAATTCACAACAAATGTAACAAATATACAGAAGGGTTCTATTATGATCAGTGTTTCCTATCGATAGTTAAGAAAATAGAATGACGGAACGTAAATTTTGATGTAGCACCATAAATATGCTTAGTTGGAAAGATCATAAATCGTACATGAGCACAGACTGAGGGCCCTGAATAAGAGTCCAATGCGGGAAGGCCACTCCCGTAAGTAAGATTCGCCGTCATTGCCACGCTTGGCTGTTAGCCAAGCGTGGCGATGACGCTGCCTCCCCGTCACTGGTTTTCTGGATATTGGTGTAATATTTTCTGAGATAACTATCTCGCCAAATGGGGTTGCATCTTGTGACCTGTAATGTAAGCAATGCTATACTCTTACTCCGTCGGATTCATTATTTGACGAGCGGCGTACACGCTAGTTTTCAAGGTGTCTCCAGCTCTGAGGTCCCGAGTTCGATTCCTGGTCGAGTTAATGTAGAAAACCCCTTTTTCGGTATGGTCTCGAGTCTGGGTGTTTGTCGTAAGTTCGTTGTTCGATTTGATAGCACATGTGCTTTCGCTACAAACTTCGGGATCATAGCAATAATAATGTTGTTCCTTTACTATCTATGTATGTATTTATTGGTTGAGCATTACGCAAATGATAAATAATTTGCAGTGCGCGAACATGTAAACATCACATCTTTCACCGTAGCTATTTGCATTCAGGGATCATCTATAGATCGCAGACAGACCACAAACAACTGCATTACGTACAAACATAAATTCGTCCTGCGAACGTGATTTAAAGCGACGCAGTGTCGAAGCGAGCTATCTCGCGCTCTCCTATTACATATATTTTGAGGGAATCTTTTCGAAACTTGTGCACATTTGCTATCGTTGGTAAGGACATTAAGACGGCAACAACCTTTATTTCTGAGACTTAGTCTCATTAGGTTTCGTTGTAATGTGGATTGAAAGGATTAATTTTCCTGGAGCCTTGATCACCCCAATGATCACCAGATCAACCAGTAATTTAATCTACTTTTAATTAGTCATCCGAACTTTAAACGCCTGACGAGATCTTCGTAAATTATAGCTTAGAACCTTCTCGATCACATTAGCTTCCTAATAGAAGAAACCGCATCACAATCAGTTCGTTCGTGAACTACAATGCTGAGTCCGTCTGTTTACCTGCGAAACACTTATTTCAAACCTATAAAACTTACAAAATATGCAAAATATGCGGTACTACGATCACTAATTGACTTGCCAAGCGTGGCAATTATGGCAAATCTACCTTACGGGAGAGGCCCTGTGTCCTGCAGAACACTTTCACAGGCCGTTATGTATGAATGTATTATAAATGTTCTATAAGAATGTTATTTGCGTCATTAGTCAAAGCAGAGATCAGCTTACGTCAGTCGTTATGACATATCCTGTATATACAAAGGTCTTTATTTATCTTCACGCTATTTTCTACACTGAGATAGGCATACGTCTAGACAATGAAGTTCTTTCGACTCTCTTTTCAATGAATCTTATGACTAGTGATGAGCCAAACGCTGTTGTAATGGCCAATATATTTTAAATAAATAAATAAATAAATAAATAAATAAATAAATAAATAAATAAATAAATAAATAAATAAATAAATAAATAAATAAATAAATAAATAAATAAATAAATAAATAAATAAATAAATAAATAAATAAATAAATAAATAAATAAATAAATAAATAAATAAATAAATAAATAAATAAATAAATAAATAAATAAATAAATAAATAAATAAATAAATAAATAAATAAATAAATAAATAAATAAATAAATAAATAAATAAATAAATAAATAAATAAATAAATAAATAAATAAATAAATAAATAAATAAATAAATAAATAAATAAATAAATAAATAAATAAATAAATAAATAAATAAATAAATAAATAAATAAATAAATAAATAAATAAATAAATAAATAAATAAATAAATAAATAAATAAATAAATAAATAAATAAATAAATAAATAAATAAATAAATAAATAAATAAATAAATAAATAAATAAATAAATAAATAAATAAATAAATAAATAAATAAATAAATAAATAAATAAATAAATAAATAAATAAATAAATAAATAAATAAATAAATAAATAAATAAATAAATAAATAAATAAATAAATAAATAAATAAATAAATAAATAAATAAATAAATAAATAAATAAATAAATAAATAAATAAATAAATAAATAAATAAATAAATAAATAAATAAATAAATAAATAAATAAATAAATAAATAAATAAATAAATAAATAAATAAATAAATAAATAAATAAATAAATAAATAAATAAATAAATAAATAAATAAATAAATAAATAAATAAATAAATAAATAAATAAATAAATAAATAAATAAATAAATAAATAAATAAATAAATAAATAAATAAATAAATAAATAAATAAATAAATAAATAAATAAATAAATAAATAAATAAATAAATAAATAAATAAATAAATAAATAAATAAATAAATAAATAAATAAATAAATAAATAAATAAATAAATAAATAAATAAATAAATAAATAAATAAATAAATAAATAAATAAATAAATAAATAAATAAATAAATAAATAAATAAATAAATAAATAAATAAATAAATAAATAAATAAATAAATAAATAAATAAATAAATAAATAAATAAATAAATAAATAAATAAATAAATAAATAAATAAATAAATAAATAAATAAATAAATAAATAAATAAATAAATAAATAAATAAATAAATAAATAAATAAATAAATAAATAAATAAATAAATAAATAAATAAATAAATAAATAAATAAATAAATAAATAAATAAATAAATAAATAAATAAATAAATAAATAAATAAATAAATAAATAAATAAATAAATAAATAAATAAATAAATAAATAAATAAATAAATAAATAAATAAATAAATAAATAAATAAATAAATAAATAAATAAATAAATAAATAAATAAATAAATAAATAAATAAATAAATAAATAAATAAATAAATAAATAAATAAATAAATAAATAAATAAATGAATAATATGAATAATATGAATAATATGAATAATATGAATAATATGAATAATATGAATAATATGAATAATATGAATAATATGAATAATATGAATAATATGAATAATATGAATAATATGAATAATATGAATAATATGAATAATATGAATAATATGAATAATATGAATAATATGAATAATATGAATAATATGAATAATATGAATAATATGAATAATATGAATAATATGAATAATATGAATATATTTAATTAAATATAAAAAAGGGATTTCAGTGTTTAATTATAAACCTTAATCCTCAGGTAATAGGGTGTAAATTAGTATACCTTTGTAAAGCCACGGCATCGCCGTCGCCACGCCAGAAATCGGTTTTACGTGCGGCTATAGATGTTTCACATCAATAATCCTTTTATATTAATGAATTTAATATTTAAGAAGTAGTTAATAAATAGTATATAATATATCCTCACGCCAATATAGTTTAGACAATTAAGGCGTTTCCACCCACCTTCCATCGAAGACATTTTTGGGTCAACGTGACAAGTGGTGAGCCCGTCGCCGTCATAATGTCCAAGCCAACGATATAATTCGTACATAACATACATTCATACATATTTGAAAAAACCCATTGATACGAGACTGCCCCCCGGGGATCGAACTCGGGTCTCTTGACTCGAATTCTGACTATCCAACCACAAGGCTATCGTGACTTTAAGTAGTAAATATATAATATTTTTAAGAAGTAAGTTTATATAAAACACAATTTATTTTGTTGCGCTACAATTGACACAGCAGAAATAATGTAATATTTAACCAATGTATTTATACCGCAATGTGTTTATTTATCGCCCTAACAATTTACGACCTATTTTTTGTACGTGGGTGTTGTAAGAAGCAACTAAGCATATGTAGAATCCAGCTTTAAAAATAGGAATGAATAACGGCTTATGGCAGGATACATACATATGCAACGGCTAGTAAAAGTGCATAGCAGATCGCCTCTTCCGTCAGGGACGGTCAGCCATAATCACCAAACTGTGCAAACTGTCATCTACTGCGAATGAGGAGTCGCCTCTTACGACACCCATGGTAACAAACATGCCAAGGTTAACTACACGGCGGAATATCTGGAGCCTAACAAAACCTCTTTAACCTTCTTATTTTGAAACTTTTTTAAAGATGTCGGAGGTTTAGCTTTTTATCAGTTAAAACACAAGCACATCTTTAACTCCGCACATAAAAAAATTGTGAAATTAATCAATGTGCAATTACTGCAGTATTGTAAAAATCCTCATTCCAATTAGTAAAATTTCGCTTTCAAATATATAATGTACTATATATTTTATAACATATTATTATATACTTGATCCCAGAAACCACTGTACTTACTACAGGGTCAAATAAATAAATAAATAATCTCCACCCAATTTCCAATACAGGGGTAGACAGAGGTTTAGTCTAAAGAATGAAGTCCCTTCGACCCGCCTACCCCCACAGATAGTTTCGGGATAACATGACATGACAGCCCCAATTTATCCAAGTCTTTGTATTTAACGACATCATATATACCATATTAGAACTTATTTCATGCACTATGACTTCATCACGATAGCCGAGTTGTTGGGTGGTCGGAATTTCGAGTCGAGAGACCCGAGTTCGATCCCCAGGTGGCAGTACCAATGAGTTTTTCAAAAACTTATGTACGAATTTCATCGTTGGCTTGGACATAAAGGCGGCGACGGGCTCACCACCTGTCACGTTGTCCCGAAAATATCTTCGGTGGAAGGTGGGTCAGAGGGACTTAATTGTCTAGACTTGACCTCTGTCTACCCCTGTATTGGGAATTGCGTGAAGATATTTATATTTATTATTTATTATTTATGACTTCATGAAGGTGAGAAATGATTTTACGAGACAAAAACGTTCTTAAAAACATTTTAATCCAAAAACGGATAGTTTTCTTGCTTATGTTTAAAGGTACATGTGTTCCTTTCATATAATCGAAAAACTGAGGGGAACTATGGACATTCTGATGCAATTCACTGAGCAGAACTTCTTAAATATTAACTTTGCTTTACGTGAATATTAGACTGAAACAAATTGCACGGATTTCATCAAGTTAACTTTATCTTTAGCGATATACCACTAACTACTAATATTATATTTGCTGTAATCGCTTGGCAAGTAGGTTGGCGATTGTAATATCACACTTCTGAACTCATACTTCTCGTCACCGGTCAGATCCCTGTCTTCCTTAGGAAGAGTCAAGTATTTATCCTGCAACGAAATTTTAGGTCAGTGAGGTATCATATCTTAGCTATAGAGTCATAGTCACGACAGCAGAGTGGTTGGGTGATCGGAATTGGAGTCAAAAGACTCAACTTCGATCGACATCCTGCCTCCGACAGCGAAAGCCTTCAATACCGTACATAGATTGCGAAAGAATATCTCGAAAATACAAGATAAAAATTAAGCAAACCGGAGCCGGGCAACAACGTCTAACTTGCTGTGTGTCTGGTACTACGATCACCAATTCACTTGCCAAGCGTGGCAATTATGGAAAATCTACCTTAAGGCAAGTCCTGCAGAACACTTTCACAGGCCGTTATGTATGAATGTATTATAAATGTTCTATAAGAATGTTATTTGCGTCATTAGTAAAAGTAGAGATCAGCATACGTCAGTCGTTATGACATATCCTGTATATACAAAGGTCTTTATTTATCTTCACGCTATTTTCTACACTGAGATAGGCATACGTCTAGACAATGAAGTTCTTTCGACTCTCTTTTCAATGAATCTTATGACTATGATGAGCCAAACGCTGTTGTAATGGCCAATATATTTTAAATTCATAAATATCTATATATACATATAAACAATGACACGATTACAAACATTCATATGCATCACTCAAATGTTTAGCGGGATTCGAACCTACCATTAACTTCTAAGGCAGAGTCACTATCAACTCCGCTATTGGGTCTAGAATTTACTTTTAAATATTCGGATATAAATGTGTGCGCAAAAACGTAATTTATAAAATAGACTGTAGATATGAATGAACCAATGAAAAGCAGAGCCTGCCCGTATGTTCAATGAATCTTATGACTAGTGATGAGCCAAACGCTGTTGTAATGGCCAATATATTTTAAATGTATAAATATCTATTTATACATATAAACGACGACACGATTACAAACATTTATATTCATCACACTAATATTCACTTCTAGCGAAATTTGAACCCACTACCCTTAGTTGCGAAGGCAGGACCACTACCAACTAGGTTATCGTGTCGCCAAATAAAGGTAACATTATATAAAGATCAACAACTGCAGAACTCACAAAAAGGGATCTTGTTAAATATTATTTGTACAAATTACACAAAAGGTGCAGATCTACATTCCGCATATATGCGGGAGCGCCGGTTGCGCGGCGCATGAATTGGTTTTGAATCACTTGGAGTGAGTTCAAACGTACTTTGGGGACGTGCGCGAATACTATACTGGCGTATGACATGACGGGTCGTACGCAAGTTGTGAATAGGCGTATTTTGTGCTTTAGCAGCATTTTGCTGCGGCTATTTGTAAGGTTAAAGAGGCGGCCGGATATGAAGGCCGCTCTATCCCTGACAATTTTAATATGTTTCTTGAAGTTCAGTCTACGGTCTAAGGTGACTCCAAGATATTTTACTTCTGACACCCAGGGAATGGGTTTGTCGAAGAGGGTTATTTTACTGAATCTGTAAGGGCGATTCGAGTTTTTGTGATTCCTGCTGAACAAGACCGCGTTGCTCTTTTCAGGATTTATGTCGATCCTCCATTTCCTAAAACACTCGCTTAAGGCGGTGGCCGCGGCTTGGAGGCGAATGTAGATTCTCGATGCGTTAAGATCCGCAGAGTATAGAGTGGTATTGTCGGCGAATAAGGCCAATTCTACCTTTTTATTTGGGTCTTTTGGTATATCGCTCGTATAAAGCGTGTATAGTGTGGGCGAGAGGACCGAGCCTTGCGGAACGCCGGCTTTTAAGTCTCTGCTGGAGGACAGAGTGCCCTCGACTTTGTAGCGGAAGGTGCGATTCGACAAGTAGGCTTGTATGATGTGCACAAGCCTGTCTGACATACCGTAGTTGTATACCTTGTATATCAAGCCATTGTGCCAGACTTTGTCGAACGCTTTCGCGACATCGAAGAAGAGTGCTCCTACCTTATATTTGGGGTTATAGTTTAGGCGCTCGAGTATATGCTCCGTGAGGCGGTGCACTCGCTGAATACATGAGTGCTTAGCTCTAAAGCCAAACTGCTCATCAGGAATGACATTTAGTGACTGTGCGCTGTCCTTGAGGCGGATCAGAATTATGCGCTCGTAGATTTTCCCCAGTGCGCTGAGGAGACTAATGGGCCTATAGCTAGAGGCCTGTTTTTTCGGTTTCCCGGGTTTATGGATCCCTATTACGTGGGCTTCTTTCCAGGAGTCTGGAAAGGTGCAACTTGTGAGAAGGGCATTGAAGATTGCTACTAATAGTAATAGCAACGAATTTGGGAGAGTTTTAACTAACCTATTTGAGATGCCGTCAGCTCCTGGAGCCTTACGTACCCTAAGGTTTTTAATTATACCCTTAACCTCTTCGAGTGAGGTAGGCGGGAGAGGTTCACCCGTTAGTGGCTGCGTCATTTTCCGCGATACGAAGTCGTCCACATTCTGAATGTGTACGGGATCTGTGGGTTGCGTGCTTGGAGAGCACTGACTTTAGAAGCTGTCGGCTAAACCTTCGGCTTTTCCCTATCGTCAAAAGCTATAGAACCGTCGGGACTGACCAGGGAGGCATAGATACGACAGAGTCGGACTTCATCGACCTCGCCAACTGCCAGTGGGCAGTGTGCGAAGGCGTGATGTCCGAAATTAGCTTGTCCCATCTTTGCCCTCAACTCAGCCACGCGCTGTTTAACCTCCCTTTGGAGTTGGCGCATCCTAACGCGGTTTGCGTCAGTCCCATACCTGTCGTTTGCCTTATTGGCAGCATTTTTCTCTCTCAACAGCTGTCTGAGCTCAGCAGGCAACTCAAAGCGGCGGTCATTTGCCGCTTTGACCCGCCTGGAGGATACACTGACGGCGGTTTTTAGGTGAGAGGTGAGATGAACGACGGCGGCAAGTGCCGTGTCTTTATTATCAATGACCTCCGGTATGTTTGCTAACTGGGGAATCCGTAGACTTGAGGTATTCCTCGAGTTTACGCCAGTCTGTCACGGTTTTGGTCAAAGTGACCTCTGCGTGCGGCTGCCCTAGCTGCATTATGACCGGTCGGTGGTCTGAATTAAGTTCGTGATGAACTTCTATTTTCGCAAGCGGTAGCAATATATTCTTTAAGAGAGCTATATCGAGAATGTCCGGATTCTGGTTCCTCTGCGCGGGTATTCTAGTTGGCTCGAGGGGACCTATAATATCAAAGTTTAGGTTTGTACTTAGAGTTAGGAGAGCGAGTCCGTTATTATTTTCATTTGCGGCGTTCCAAGCAGAGTGCTTGCTGTTTAAGTCTCCCGCTATTAACACCGAGTTGCTTAAATTTTGCAGTGCCTCATTGTCGCCCCTTAGAATTGTTTTCGAAGGCGGAGATAAGCCGATATCACAGTGATGGGCTGATGGCCTGTCATTGCGATCTTACAACCGGAAGCTTCCATGTTAACAAGAGATGGAAGGTCAATTGGCACACAGTGTAGCGAAGACTTGAAATAGATCAACGTACCGCCCCCGCGAGCGGGGCGGTCGTTTCTAATTAAGCGATAGTTAGCTATCTTCGAGTCGCGTATGCTAGACTTGAGTAGTGTCTCCTGTACTAACATTATGTCTAGCTGATGGACTGAGACAAATTCCCTAACTTCGTCCATCTGTTTTTTTAAGCCGTATGCGTTGAAGAAGCCGATAGCTAGCGATTTAGGTTTAGTTCTTACGCTTATGTTTGTGACGTTCATAATGGGCGAGACAAAAGTAAATGAAGAATTATTGGCGGGAGGGGGACCTCGGGAAGTGAACGAATCACTTTTTACTAACTAAGTTTTGGAGCTTTTCGTAGATGGCGATCTCAAACTGCCTACAATGGCAGCGCTATTTAAAAAGTTCTCCATCATACAAATCCGCTAGTGGCAGCGTTAGGAATTACACACCCGCGCGCGATACTCCACCTCAATTGAGGCGCCCGAAATGCGTCATCATAGACGATGATGACGCAATCACCCGTGTCAACAATGCGTATGAGGCCCCGCCCCCTACGTACTTTCGCACACACACAGACACAAGCCGCGTTCTGCGGCTTACACAACCTCGCCATCGTCGTAATTTCACGACTAGCACGAGACTTTCTCGTGGTCGTAGTCGTCACTAAAAGGTTAACACAAGGCGATCCGAGAGGAGATTTTCCTCCAAACCAACTGGGGCCCTCGGATCGCATGGCCCTCCCCCATGTCGGAAGTCATCTCTTTCGTTCTAGGGGACGCAGCGCTTCGCAGCAGCAGCCATTATTGTCTTCAACTCAAACTTGCGAGCCTCTCCTCGCAAGTCTCCTTAGACGAAGCTGTAAAGGCCTCCGGGCCAACAGCATCCCGTGGATGGTTTTAGTCGGTATGCTTCTCCTTCTGAGATTCGATCCCGACACTGTTCGTTTCGGTGGCCTCTCGGCCAAGGGACGTTCGTGCATAAAACATTTCCTCCATGGTTATCAAAAAAAAATACACAAAAGGTTGCTAATAAATAGGGATAAAACAACTGCTATATTATTATATATTATTATATATTATTATATATTATTATATATTATTATATATTATTATATATTATTATATATTATTATATATTATTATATATTATTATATATTATTATATATTATTATATATTATTATATATTATTATATATTATTATATATTATTATATATTATTATATATTATTATATATTATTATATATTATTATATATTATTATATATTATTATATATTATTATATATTATTATATATTATTATATATTATTATATATTATTATATATTATTATATATTATTATATATTATTATATATTATTATATATTATTATATATTATTATATATTATTATATATTATTATATATTATTATATATTATTATATATTATTATATATTATTATATATTATTATATATTATTATATATTATTATATATTATTATATATTATTATATATTATTATATATTATTATATATTATTATATATTATTATATATTATTATATATTATTATATATTATTATATATTATTATATATTATTATATATTATTATATATTATTATATATTATTATATATTATTATATATTATTATATATTATTATATATTATTATATATTATTATATATTATTATATATTATTATATATTATTATATATTATTATATATTATTATATATTATTATATATTATTATATATTATTATATATTATTATATATTATTATATATTATTATATATTATTATATATTATTATATATTATTATATATTATTATATATTATTATATATTATTATATATTATTATATATTATTATATATTATTATATATTATTATATATTATTATATATTATTATATATTATTATATATTATTATATATTATTATATATTATTATATATTATTATATATTATTATATATTATTATATATTATTATATATTATTATATATTATTATATATTATTATATATTATTATATATTATTATATATTATTATATATTATTATATATTATTATATATTATTATATATTATTATATATTATTATATATTATTATATATTATTATATATTATTATATATTATTATATATTATTATATATTATTATATATTATTATATATTATTATATATTATTATATATTATTATATATTATTATATATTATTATATATTATTATATATTATTATATATTATTATATATTATTATATATTATTATATATTATTATATATTATTATATATTATTATATATTATTATATATTATTATATATTATTATATATTATTATATATTATTATATATTATTATATATTATTATATATTATTATATATTATTATATATTATTATATATTATTATATATTATTATATATTATTATATATTATTATATATTATTATATATTATTATATATTATTATATATTATTATATATTATTATATATTATTATATATTATTATATATTATTATATATTATTATATATTATTATATATTATTATATATTATTATATATTATTATATATTATTATATATTATTATATATTATTATATATTATTATATATTATTATATATTATTATATATTATTATATATTATTATATATTATTATATATTATTATATATTATTATATATTATTATATATTATTATATATTATTATATATTATTATATATTATTATATATTATTATATATTATTATATATTATTATATATTATTATATATTATTATATATTATTATATATTATTATATATTATTATATATTATTATATATTATTATATATTATTATATATTATTATATATTATTATATATTATTATATATTATTATATATTATTATATATTATTATATATTATTATATATTATTATATATTATTATATATTATTATATATTATTATATATTATTATATATTATTATATATTATTATATATTATTATATATTATTATATATTATTATATATTATTATATATTATTATATATTATTATATATTATTATATATTATTATATATTATTATATATTATTATATATTATTATATATTATTATATATTATTATATATTATTATATATTATTATATATTATTATATATTATTATATATTATTATATATTATTATATATTATTATATATTATTATATATTATTATATATTATTATATATTATTATATATTATTATATATTATTATATATTATTATATATTATTATATATTATTATATATTATTATATATTATTATATATTATTATATATTATTATATATTATTATATATTATTATATATTATTATATATTATTATATATTATTATATATTATTATATATTATTATATATTATTATATATTATTATATATTATTATATATTATTATATATTATTATATATTATTATATATTATTATATATTATTATATATTATTATATATTATTATATATTATTATATATTATTATATATTATTATATATTATTATATATTATTATATATTATTATATATTATTATATATTATTATATATTATTATATATTATTATATCTGTATATTATTTACTGGTTGTGTGTAACACTCTATAGTGCGCGAAGATGTAAAATTACATCTTTCACCGTAGCTATTTGCATTCAGGGATCATCTATAAATCGCAGACAGACCACAAACAACTGCATCACGTACAAACATAAATTCGTCCTGCGAACGTGATTTAAAGCGACGCAGTGTCGAAGCGAGCTATCTCTCGTTCCAACTAAACCAAGACAGGCACCCCGCCTGTCTTGGTTTACGTGTCCAAGATAATGGTGCAATATAGTTTACATATAAACGTCCATGACTTGATTACAAACATTCATATGCATCACTCAAATGTTTAGCGGGATTCGAACCTATCTTTAACGTCTAAGGTCTCTATCAACTCAAATACAAATATGTGCGTAAAATGTGATTTGTAATTAAATTGTAGATATGAATGAACCAATGAAAAGCACAACCTGCCCGTCTGATCTAAAACGAGCTGTCACATAAATTAGCGCCATGACGGGTAGAAAAGCGCGGGAAATTAGAACGAAAGTCGGCCGCTCCATGTTTTCGCTATATCGAATGTTGCAAACGCCACGTTACATAATTGCACATTTCACGTAGTTTGTTAACTGATAAAAGCATGTGATTTAACGTGCAACAAGCATATAAAATGCATCGGTTCATTACACGGTTGGTGTTAGCTTTTATCGAGCCTGTTAGACACAACGAATGTAACAAATATATAGAAGGGTTCCAATAGGAACAATGTCTATTTTATGACGTTTTCTAGCAATAATTTTGAAATTGGAATGACGGAACGTGAAAGAGTTTAGTTATATAGCACACTTAATATGCTTAGTTGGAAATATCACTATTCGTACATGAACACCGAGGGCCCTGAATAAGAATTCAGTGCAAGAAATAGGCCTCTCCCGAAAATAAGATTCGTCACTATCGTCACGCTTGCTAACAACTGCCTCCCTCCTTTCCCAATATTTTTCTAGATGGTTATTCCGCCATCTGTTGGTAGCTAACGGTATTTTTAAGACTTTTGTCGCATATTTGGATCTTGGTAAGTAAGGAAAAGCTATATTCTCACTCCGTCGGTGATTCAATACTTTGTTTATTAATTGGACGACCTCTGTAGAAGAGTGGCGTACACTCCAGCTTTTGTCGTTTCGCCAATTCTAATGTCCCGGCTTGGATTCCCAGTTTGGTACATGTAGTAAATCGCATTTTCCTGCATTGTCTCGGCTCTGGGTGATTGTGGTACCTTCGTTGCTTGCGATTTGATAAGACAAATGCTCTAGCTACTTACTTTGGGATCACAGCAATATTGTGATGTTGTCCCTGTCTATGTGTCAATACATTTGCTGTGACACAAATTCACATCAAATGTAACAAATATACAGAAGAGTTCTATTATGATCAGTGTTTCCTATCGATAGTTTCGAAAATAGAATGACGGAACGTAAATTTTTTTGATGTAGCACCATAAATATGCTTAGTTGGAAAGATCATAAATCGTACATGAGCACAGACTGAGGGCCCTGAATAAGAATTCAGTGCAAGAAATAGGCCTCTCCCGAAAATAAGATTCGTCACTATCGTCACGCTTACAACAACTGCCTCCTCCTTTCCCCGTCACCGATTTACTGAATATTGGTATAATATTTTTCTAGATGGTTATTCCGCCATCTGTTTGTAGCTAACGGTTTTTAAGACTTTCCTTTGTCGCATATTAGATCTTGGTAAGTAAGGAAAAGCTATATTCTCACCCGTCGGTGATTCAATACTTTGTTTATTAATTGACGACCTCTGTAGAAGAGTGGCGTACACTCCAGCTTTTGTCGTTTCGCCAATTCTAATGTCCCGGCTTGGATTCCCAGTTTGGTACATGTAGTAAATCGCATTTTCCTGCATTGTCTCGGCTCTGGGTGATTGTGGTACCTTCGTTGCTTGCGATTTGATAAGACAAATGCTCTAGCTACTTACTTTGGGATCACAGCAAAATGTAATGTTGTTCTTTTCCTATCAATATTATTATATATTATTATATATTATTATATATTATTATATATTATTATATATTATTATATATTATTATATATTATTATATATTATTATATATTATTATATATTATTATATATTATTATATATTATTATATATTATTATATATTATTATATATTATTATATATTATTATATATTATTATATATTATTATATATTATTATATATTATTATATATTATTATATATTATTATATATTATTATATATTATTATATATTATTATATATTATTATATATTATTATATATTATTATATATTATTATATATTATTATATATTATTATATATTATTATATATTATTATATATTATTATATATTATTATATATTATTATATATTATTATATATTATTATATATTATTATATATTATTATATATTATTATATATTATTATATATTATTATATATTATTATATCTGTATATTATTTACTAGTTGTGTGTAAGGCAAATGATAAATAATTTGCAGTGCGCGAAGATGTAAAAATTACATCTTTCACCGTAGCTATTTGCATTCAGGGATCATCTATAAATCGCATACAGACCACAAACAACTGCATCACGTACAAACATAAATTCGTCCTGCGAACGTGATTTAAAGCGACGCAGTGTCGAAGCGAGCTATCTCTCGCTCTCCTATTACATATATTTTGAGGGAATCTTTTCGAAACTTGTGCACATTTGCTATCGTTGGTAAGGACATTAAGACGGCAACAACCTTAATTTCTGAGACTTAGTCCCATTAGGTTTCGTTGTAATGTGGATCGAAAGGATTAATTTTCCTGGAGCCTTGATCACCCCAATGATTACCAGATCAACCAGTAATCTAATCTACTTTTAATTAGTCATCCGAACTTTTAACGCCTGACGAGATCTTTATAAATTATAGCTTAGAACCTTCTCGATCACATTAGCTTCCTAATAGAAGAAACCGCATCACAATCAGTTCGTTCGTGAGCTACAATGCTGAGTCCGTGAGTTTACCTGCGAAACACTTATTTCAAACCTATAACACTTACAAAACATGCATAAAATGAGCTTTTGAGAAATGACGACCGCCGTTGACGACGTGGTATACTCGTACACAAGGGTTTTCATAGTGTCGCCAGCTCTCAGGTCGCGAGTTCAATTGACAGTTTTTCGTGTCAGGGTGTTTATGGTATCTTCGTTTCTGGTTCCAACTTAAGTACTTAAGCTACTTACGTATTGACGAAGTCGCGGTAGCCGCTGAAATTTGAGTCAAGAGACCCGAGTGCGATCCCCAGCTGATACCTACGCTCCTACCAATTGGTTCAAACTATACATGTACGATTTATGTCGTTGGCTTGGACATAATGACGACGAGAGGTTCACCACCTATCCCGTAGTCCCGAAAAATATCGTAGAGAAATGTCCATAAAAGGTTGATCGAAGGATTTCAATTGAATAAACCTCTGTCCACCCCGGTATTGGGAATTAATAAAAATTATGAAGATATTTTTTTTTTCAATTTGTTAAAGCGTCATGTATTGATTTCAAACAAAGCTTGGTTACCCTATTTATACTTATGGGTAACAAATATATTAATAAATATAATAAACCTACATAACTTAGAATTGTAAACAAATGTATTTTTGCGCAAACACTGTAAAAATTTAATCCCAAAATCCGTTCATTAATTTCGCTCGCAGACAGGATTTTTAAGGCGAAAATATTATAACGTACGTGACGCTTGAAAACAATGAATACTGGAGCTGGGTTTTATAATTTTTGCTCACTTTTCCAGCCGTCAAGCTAAGTAATATATGTGACAGGTATTTCCACTTTTACAAGGGAAACTGAAATTCTTCTAAAATAATTGAACATTTTACACTAAACAAAAGAGACTAAACAAATAATTGAAACAAAAATTAAAATAAAATAACAGGTCAAACAGTCGAAAAGTACTGTTTTTTTATATCGCGGAAGCTTATTAGGGACATTATAACATGACAACTGGTGACTATCACCGCTATAGTGTCCAAGCTAACGGTACAAAATACTCTCAAACAAAATAAATTCATGTACATGCACATAACATAGATAAATATTCATATATACATATAGACATCCATCCGACTATGTCGATTCACTTACCATCACGTGAGCCGCCTGCTCGTTTTCCTCCCATTTTCTACAAAAAAAAAAGAATATCCCAGGATACTTGCTACCAGAAATGCAAATTTAAATATGTAAGCCGGGCTCCATGTTTCTAGCCTTTTTTTCTCAGAAAGAAAACAGAAATGAAATCACGAGGCAATCCCAGGTTATCACGTGAACGAGCCCGCAAGGACTCATTGGCGATGCTTGCGAATAAGTTTCACTTTGATTGGGAGGTCGCGAGCAGAATTTAGCGAAAGTTTATTTTTTTCCTTATTACTGTACATTTTACTTCTTAGTAGCCATTACATCGTATAATGCACGTTTGCAAATAAAGACTATGTATGGCAAAGAATATGTATATTTAAATGAAATTATTATTTACAAATTTTATCGCCTTTAATTTTGTTGTTTAAAACGTTCCAAGACGTTTAGAGTGCTTTACATCAGCCTCGATTACGTATATGTGTAATAAAAAATGTGAGCCGTCATGGGACGCCTGGCAGATGTGAAATATCGTGTGTGTACAAGTAATATGCATTAAAGATAATATTATTACAGGAATGAAAAAATGAAGTACTAAGAAAATACTAATGAAAAAAATGAAGTATTACGAATTTCTTACAGAAAATGGTAACTTTATTTAATAAGCATTTATTTACATTTGATATAAAAATTCGATATTAATATCAAGTGGATGAAACATTATCAAGATAACTCACAATTACAGCATCTATATTTGTTCCATATTTGGTAGTAGATTCTTTTGGATTGTTGTTGATTTGCAATTGAAATTCTTTTTGAAGAAATGTCATTAATGGCATTGATTCAGCTCTTGCAAACTTACATTAAAATCTCCAGCTAATTTTAATGGTAGTTTATATTTATTCGTTTTAAAAATTATTGAACCTTTTTGGACTATAAGGAAATGACCTTTCATGTAAAAATGAAATTTTAATATAATTTACATAGTCACTAATATGAATAATATGAATATATTTAATTAAATATAAAAAAGGGATTTCAGTGTTTAATTATAAACCTTAATCCTCAGGGTGTAAATTAGTATACCTTTGTATAGCCACGGCAACTGCAGAACTCACAAAAAGGAATCTTGTTAAATATTATTTGTACAAATTACACAAAAGGTTGCTAATAAATAGGGATAAAACAACTTTACAACACCCATAACGTTTCAAACGCACGCGTGTACGTAACAGCTTACAACGGCCCTACGTAATCTTTTTTTATAGAGGTCGAGCAGAAAATATCACAAAAAATTACTGAATGGTTTCAATGGTTTGGATAAATCTATAAAATTAAAGTTGGAAAAACCAGTAATACGTACATGTATCCTAAAAATTTTCACGTCTTTCCCAATACAGGGATAGACAGTACGAGCCTATCACCTGGTGATCGAATTGGGGTCTTTTGACTCGAATTCCGATCACCCAACCACTCGGCTATCGCGACTTTTAACATGATCCATATTCCGCATCCTATTAAATTTATCCATTACTTAATTGTACTCAAATGTCATCACACAAACACAAATGTCAGCACCTAGCAGGATTCGAACTCGCACCACTTAGCTTCGAAGACAAAGTCTCTAACAAGTAGTCCATCGGGTTATCAGCATTTAAAATTGCTTATTAATGTCCTCTATATTGTTAAGCAATTTTAAATGAGACAAGCGATGAAGAGAATAAAACAAGAGTGAGAGACAAATCGTGTCTTAAATAGAACTCCTCGGCCACTAGGCTACATCAGCTCTTTTATATAATATCTCTATACAAGCGTAATAGAATATTTTGATGTGAAACATCTATACCCGCACGTTAAACCGATTTCTGGCGTGGCGACGCATGCCGTGCACGTACGAAGTAGTGTTTAATTATAAACCTTAATTTTCAGGTAATAGGATGTAAATTAGTATACCTTTGTATGCACGCTATACAAAGGTATACTAATTTACACCCTATTACCTGAGAATTAAGGTTTATAATTAAACACTGAAATCCATTTTTATATTTAATTAATTATATTCATGTCATTCATATTAGTGACTATGTAAATTATATTAAGATTTCATTTTTACATGAAAGGTCATTTCCTTATAGTCAAAACTGTTCAATAATTTTTAAAACGAATAAACATAAACTACCATTTAAATTAGCTGGAGATTTTAATGTAAATTTGCAAGAGCTGAATCACTGCCATTAATGATATTTCTTCAAAAAGAATTTAATTGCAAATCAACAACAATTCAAAAGAATCTACTACCAAATATGGAACAACTATAGATGCTGTAATTGTGAGATATCTTGATAATGTTTCATCCAATACTTTTGTAACGTATTAAATAAATATATAAATATTCACTTCATGCAATTCTCAATACAGGGGTAGACAGAGGTCAAGTCTAGACAATTAAGTCCCTATGACCCACCTTCCACCGAAGATATTTTCGGGACAACGGGACTTTACTACTACGGGACTTTTGTAACGTAGTTTAGTCATCATCGACCAATCGTCACAGTAATACCGGCAGAGGAAACATCGAATATAACTTTAACTGAAGTCACAGAGACAGAGAGAGAGAGAGAAAGCAAATATTTAAATTGTGGCCACTTGATATTAATATCGAATTTTTATATCAAATGTAAATAAATGTTTATTAAATAAAGTTACTATTTTCTGTAAGAAATTCGTAATACTTCATTTTTTCATTAGTATTTTGTTAGTACTTCATTTTTTTATTCCTGTAATAATATTATCTTTTATGCATATTACTTGTACACACACGATGGTTCACATCTGCCAGGCGTCCCATGACGGCTCACATTTTTTTATTTATTTCGCATGTATAGTTCGGAAAAGCTTTTGATTATGCCTTAAGGATACATTCCCAAAGGGATGTGACGTCGGCACGAGCCTAGGAGGATCGAACTCGGGTCTCTTGACTCGAATTACGATCAACCATCAACTCCGCTATCGTGACTTTATACCATTACCAACAAGATGATGATGCAATGTATTTACAAAGATAAATATTCATATTTTATATAAACATTCATGACTGGTTTATAAACATTCATATTCATCACATAAATGTTTACTCCCAGGGGGATTCGAACCTATCTTTAACGTCTAAGGCAGGGTCTCTATCAACTCAAATACAAATATGTGCGTAAAATGTGATTTGTAATTAAACTGTAGATATGAATGAACCAATGAAAAGCACAACCTGCCCGTGTGATCTAAAAACGAGCTGTCACATAAATTAGCGCCATGACGGGTGGAAAAGCGCGGGAAATTAGAACGAAAGTCGGCCGCTCCATGTTTTCGCTGCTTATTTTCAACTTGATAAATAACATCGCTACAACTTATACACCACATAAAATTTTTCTGGTTATTTTTCTGTGACGTCGTATTCTAGGATTTTTATTAAAATTTAGCGAATTCGGGAGATACAAATACAATGGATAGCCAAATATTTAGGTACAATACTATGTTTAGGAATGATGTCATTAGTCTAATTATTTGTATGTTTTAATAAATGTTAAAAAGAAGTTCACGAAATTGTTTTATAAACTTATAACCTATTGTTATATTATAAATACATCTGAAACATATATTGAATTTTTTTTAAATTATGTTATCCCGTCCAAGAGAAGTGTATGTGTATATAACGGTATATTTCCGACGACCTGTAAAGATTGTCCTACGTACACCTATACTTAAACTCAAATCTAAACTTAGTTTAGAAGTGATTTGGTAATAATACGAGTATAAAGACAGTGGTAGAGTCACGCATCAGCTTTTGTTGTTGCATGAATGGGCCGGCTCGACCGGGGAAGTACCACGACCTCACAGAATACCAGCGTTAAGTAGAAGTCTAACAAACTTCTGCATTTCGTTTGTTGAGTGCAGGTAACCGGAGGCCCACACACTCCCCTCCCCCAATTCTGAGGGGTGCACTCTAAGGGAGACACGCATCTGCTATGGCTCTGGTTGACGTTGACGTTGACGTTTGGGTCATCCTTATCAGGGGGGTGTAAAAGGCCCCTCTTTATGGGTTGCGAGTTTCGAGGCATTGCCTCATGACTCGGGCGTCTTCTCAGGGGGCTGCTGCTCCCCCGGTCCTGGGTACCGCCAGCGGCGTTGTGTAGGCGTGTTACGTACTTTACGTCTTATGTCGGGACTTTGTTGCTTCAATTTGGGCAGGTAGCAATGAGAATATCTCTCGGGAGGGGTCGCCACTCCGGTGGTCGCGCGTGTAGCGGTAGTCGTTCCTGGATCGCCAGGCGATGTAGGTGTTCGTGTGGCCCGTTGTCAGCGCGGTCGTACATTCCGCGCGACACCCGGACCACGAATTCTTCCAGAGTTTCCACTTTTAGGTCCCTGGCGATGACATCGTTGCGTACAAAGCGCCCCGCTCCAACTTTAGTTCGTAGTACTATATTCTGTTGGACTAATCGTACGTAGCCAGGCGGTATATTTTCTTCTTGTAGTAGCTTGTAAATTAATCCCGTATGCCACACTCTGTCGAAGGCCTTCTCCATGTCTAGTAAGACCCCCAGACAGCAGCGGTCGCGATGTTGTTCGGCCGCTAAGTAGTGTAACACACGGGCCAGTTGCGTCGATGTAGAATGACCGCCGACCGAATGACGGAAGCCGTGTTGTTCTACGCGTGGCTCTACGAGCGGGCGGAGCCTCCGTAGCAGTAATTTCTCGAATAACTTTGCTACGTACGATAGCAATGTTATAGGGCGATAGCTTGCCGGAGACTTCCTGTCTTTTCCGGGTTTCGGCAGTACGACTATTCTTCCCTTTTTCCACTCCGTGGGGTAGTGTAGTGTGCGCAATATCCCGTTGTAAAGACGGGATAGTGCAACAAATCCTTTTCTCGGCAGTTGTCTTAACGCGACGGTCGTTATAGCGTCGTGCCCCGGCGCTTTGCGCAATGGCAAGCGCAATGCCACTTTTCTCACTTCCGCGGGGGAAAGAAAAGCATCCCCGCTTAGTGGCGGCACCGGAGCTTCCATAAACTCCTCTACGCGTAGCTCGACTTGTCTGTGGAATTCTGCGGCGACTGCTGCAGCAGTATTAGGCTTAAATTGCCCCTCGAGATGTTGTGCCAAGATCTCTGCCCGGTCCTTGGCTCCGTAGTACCGGTTGCCCACGTGTAAATCGGAGGTGGTTTCCGTAGTAGCTGTCGGTTGAGTTGATGTAGAGATGGGGGATAGTCAGCGCTCTCTACTATACGACTATCCCATGTGTGACTGCGGTGAGCTTGAATCCCTTCCGACAGCTCCTCCGTTAGCCGATTTAGCTTGGTTTCAACTAGTGGGTAACGTGTGCGCGCCCAGAGTTTTCTGGTTTCTCTTTTCTTTTTTAATAGTGTTCTCAGCCGAAGTGGTAGTTCATCCTTACGGCGCGCTACAGGTACCGTCTTAGTGGCCGACAGATACACTTGATGTATCTTATCTCTAATATATTTGTCGGCCACTTCTACGTCGTCTGCTGTTGTTATCGGCGCGCCGTATCCGATATTCGCTAGTCCACTTCGGTAGGTGTCCCAGTCAGTTCTTCTCTTAGTTCCTCTGGGCGCTACGGAGTCCACTGTTTGTGAAATTGTGAAGTAAACCGGTAGGTGCTGCGTATCCAGGTCGTACAGCACCTCCGTTTGGACCGGGTGAGTGATACCGTGACACAGTACGACATCTATAACATCCGGTCGGTGTTTCCTATTTGTGGGGATATGTGTTGGCGATTCTGTGCCTAACACTTCATATCCCCATTTCTCTGCATCCTCGTATAATGCCTTGCCATTGGGGGATATGGTGTTCGACCCCCATGCCGTGTGCTTGGCGTTTAAATCCCCGGCAATTATGGCAGGCGATGTCCCATCGAAGATGCAGTGGATGTCCGAGGGGCTTAGGGGGGAACCGGGAGGGCGATAAGCTGCATATATCCTATGCTCCTCTCCGGCTATCCGTAGGCGTACACCTATTGTTCTCGTTGAGACATACGGCTGCAGCTCTAATTCTTCGTGTATTAGATCTCTCCTTACTAACACAGCTACGCCTCTATAAGCTATGCTTTCGGGGGATATCTCATCGCATCGATACACGAACAAATTAGGGAGTTTCAATGGCTGAGTTGGTCTAAGCTTTGTTTCTCCCAGCAGTACCACCTGGATATCGTACTGCTGGACAAGGGTTCTTAGTCCGGCGGTGTGGATGTTAATACCGCCGGCGTTCCAGTATAGTACTTTCAACTCAGCCATTTTTAGCAGTAGTCAGACGGGCCAGTGCGGCAACTACCGCTGTTAGGGGGTCAGCTCCCGTGGTCATCGCCGTGACGACGTCACCCAGGATCTTAATAACGACGGTGATCAATTGCGCAAGTGCTTCTTCGATCTTCGTCGGTGGCGTGTGTTGTGGGGGGGAGGCCTCGGTTCTCCCCCTTACGGTGTGTGCGATCTGTGCTTGTTGCACTTGCGCATGCTGAGGTTTCCTGGCCCGTTTTTTGGTCCTAGGCCCTTCAGCGGTGGCAACGATGGGGAGGGGGTGGGGTGTGGAGGATATTACAGCCTCGGACGTGGCTGTCCCCTTATTTTTCTTCTTACCCCTCCTCTTCTTTTTCTTTTTCTGAGAGGGTTGTACACCTCTCTCAGTGGCATTGTTTGCCGGTGGTGCCAAAGTTGTCACCGCGGCGAACGTGGGGGCGGCTATTTGTGTGGGTGTTTTCCATTCGCCGCTCTTGCGGCTGAGGACCGTGGCGCTGCCTGGCGTATTTGACGTTGTGGCCTTTCTTGGCTTTTGGCCTTGGGCGGTTGCGCCGTCGAGCCTCGGGTGGGTACCGGAGGGGGTATTCTGATACCCCTCTTCCTGGCAATGCGCTGCAGTACCGGGCAGCGCCTGTCGTTTGCTGTGTGCGCCTTTGCACAATTGGCGCACTTAGGCGGACTATCTCTAGATTTAGTGCAGTCCGCCGCCGGGTAATCCCCCGCGCATCGAACGCACTTGAAGGGCCTATAGCAGTTGTACGAGGAGTGTCTGAACCCCTGGCACCTGTGACATTGGGCTGGTCCTTCCCTGCCCTGCCAGGCTTCTATAATTATGCCTGGCATATAGAGGAGCTCGTGTATCCCGTACAGCCTCCTGAGCTCCTCGTCGGAAATGTGGTCCATTTTAATATGGAAGAGGCATCCGGGTCTACCTCTTTTCGGTGGGATGGGTGGCTCTGGTATTGCGGGTGTTCATGGGCGGCGGTAATCACTTACCTTCACGTGAGCCACCTACTCGTTTGCCTCCCTTTTCTGTATAACAAAAAGGTGTAAGGTATCTAGTATCGTTATAAACAGAGGTCCAGTCTAGACAATTAAGTCCCTATGACCCACCTTCCACCATAGTATTTTCGGGACAACGTGACAGGTGGTGAAAACGTCGCCGTCTTTAAGTCCAAGCCAACTGTACAATTCGTACATAAGTTTTTCAAAAACGCATGGTAAGAGCCTGCCACCTGGAGATCGAACTCGGGTCTCTTGACTCGAAATTCCGACCACCCAACCACTCGGCTATCAAGACTTTTAACATGATCCATATTCCGCATCCTTTTAAATTTATCCATTACTTGATTGTACCCAAATGTCATCATACAAACACAGACATTCGAAGACAAAGTCTCTACCAAGTAGTCCATCGGATTGTCAGCATTTGAAATAGCTTAACATTGTAGAAGCGCCGGTCCGGGTATCGAGACTTGGCCATTCATATCATAAAGCGAACACTATGGCCACTAGGCTACATCTGCTCTTTTATTTGTATCTCTATACACGCGTAATAGAATGTTTTTATTTATTTTACATTTACAGTTCGGGAAAGCTTTTACATAAGCTTGCAGGATACATTCCCAGAGTGACTTCGGCACGAGCCTTGGAGGATCGAACTCGGGTTTCTTGACTCGAATTGCGATCATCCAACCACTCGGCTATCGTGACTTTATACTATTACCACCAAAATAATGGAGCAATGTTTTTACAAAAAGTCACGATAGCCGAGTTGTTGTGTGGTCGGAATTTCGAGTTGAGAGACCCGAGTTCGATCCCCAGGTAGCAGTGCCAATGAGTTTTTCAAAAAAACTTATGTACGAATTTCATCGATGGCTTGGACATAAAGACGGCGACAGGCTCACCACCTGTCACGTTGTCCCGAAAATATCTTCGGTGGAAGGTGGGTCAAAGGGACTTAATTGTCTAGACTTGACCTCTGTCTACCCCCTTATTGGGAATTGCGTGAAGATATTTATTTTATTTTATTTATAATGTATTTACAAAGATAAATATTCACATATCATACAAATATTCCTGACCAGTTTATAAACATTCGTATTCATCACATCAATGTGTAGGGGGATTTGAACCTACCTTTAACTCAGGGCAGGGTCTCTATCAACTCAGTAAAACAAAGGCTCTATAGCCTTTGTTTTACTTTTAAATATACAATTAATAAATGTGTGAAAATGTAGTTTATAAAATGGACTGTAGATATGAATGAAGCAATGAAAAGCAGAACATGCCCGTGTGATCAAAAAGGAGCACATAAATTAGCGGCCATGACGGGTGGAAAAGCGCGGGAAATTAGAACGAAAGTCAGCCGCTCCATGTTTTCGCAGCCGATTTTCAACTCGATAAATAATATTGCAACAACTTTTACTCCACATAAAATTTTCCCGGCTATTTGTCTTTGATGTCTTCTTCTAGGATTTTAATTAAAATTCTGCAAATTCGGGAGGTAAAATGGTTGCCATATAATTATGTACAATACTCACGCTTATGAATTTTGTAGGTTTTAATAAATGTTAAAGTGAATTTCATATTATTTTTATATAATTATGACATATGTTAGGTAATAAATACACCTGGAACATATAGCGATTTTTTTAAATTATGTAATCCCATCCAAGAAAATCACTATTGTTCCTAATAGTTTGGACGTCCAGTGTTTGTGTACATAGCGGTAGTTTTCCAACGACCTGTAAAGATAGACCTACATACAGGCCGTACACCGATACTTAAATATAAACTTATTTAAGAAGTGACTTGGTAACAACATAGAGACAAAACTGCAGAACAAAACTCTACATTGAAATGACGGGCGGCAGCATGTCAGGTGTAAGGCATTTAGTATCACCAGTTTTGGCGATCGCCAATTTTTTACCATTGTGGGAAATTCTCTCTTACGCTAGAGATCTATATATCCTTCAGTTGACATTCACAAATCGTTATGTACGTATGTATAAATAAATGTCGTAATAATATTTTACCACAACTCAACTATTTTATATTTAAACAGATACAGGCAATTCGTCAATTAGATTTTTTAGAACTTTTTATTTACATTTATAGCCAATTTAATAACCTATCTGGGTTAAATCTTCTGTTGGCATAAGAAATAATGTGGGAACTACATGAAGTAAACGAGTAAAGTAAAAAAAGATTGTTACAAACTGTTGGCATACTTTTATTCCGTCGTCACGTTGTTATTACATATAGAAATTAGTGTTCTAAATTAATTTTTGAATATCGAATGTTACAAACGCCATGTTACATATTTGCACATGTCACGTAGTTTGTTAGCCTTGGACATAAAAGCATGTGATTTAACGTACAAAAAGCATGTAAAATTTATCGGTTCGTTACTGGGTTTGTGTTAGCATTTAATCAAGCCTGTGAGACACAACATATGTAATACATACAAGTTTACACATGTAAGAGTCCTAAAAGGAACAGTGTCTATTTTATGACGGTTTCCAGCAATAATTTCGAAAATGGAAAGAAAAAAGATTTTTTTGATATAGCACACTATATATGCTTAGTTGGAAAGATCACAAATCGTACATGAATACATACAGAGGGCATTGAATAAGAGTCTACTGTATGAAACAGGCCTCTCCCGTAAATAAGCTTCGCCATTATCGCTACGCTTTGCTAACAATTGCTTCCCGTGATGGCTTCTTGTGACTTGTTATGTGAGAATATGGCATATATTCTCACTCCGTCGGATTCAGTATTTAACGAGTGGTGTACACACTGGTTTTCAAGGTGTCGCCAGCTCTGAGGTCCCGAGTTCGGTTTCCGGTCGATTCAATGTAGAAAACCTCTTTTTCCTGCATTGTCTCGGCTCTGGGTGTTTGCGGTACCTTAGTCGCTTGCGATTTGATAACACAAGTGCTCTAGCTACTTACTTTGGGATAACAACAAAACGTGATGTTGTTCATTTCCTATCTATGTATGTATTTATTGATTGTGCGTTACGCAAATAATAAATAATTAGCATTACGCGAACATGTAAATACATCTTTCACCGTAGCTGTTTGCATTCAGGGATCATCTATAAATCGCAGTCAGACCACAAACAACTGCATCAACTGCGAACGTGATTTAAAGCGACGCAGTATCGAAGGGAGCTATCTCTTGCTCTCCTATTACATAAATTTATAGGGTATATTTTCGAAACTTATGCACATTTTCTATCGTTGGTAAGGACACTAGGACGGCAACAAACTTACCTCCTGAGACTTAGTCATATAAGGTTTCGTTATAATGTGGATCGAAAGCATTAATTTTTCTGCAACCTTGATCACCATATTTACCAGATGACCTAGAAATATAATATAATTTTAATTACTAATCCGAATTACCTCCAATGAACATTAAACGCGTGAAGAGATGTTAATAAATTAAAGCTAAGGACAGTTAGTAGAAAAATCCACATCACAATTAGTTCGTTCGTGAGCTACAATGCCGCAGGTTACACCTATGCCAAACCTATAACACTTATAAAATATACATAAAATGGGCTTTTGAGAAATGACGACCGCCGTGGACGAGTGGTATACATATGTGTTTTCATGGAGTCGCCAGCACTCAGGTCGCGGGTTCAATTGATAGTTTCTTGAGTCTGGGTGTTTGTGGTATCTTTTGTTTCTGGTTCCAACTTTAGTACTTCAGCGGTTTACACAGTAATGAAGACGCACAGTGAGGTAGCCGCTGTAATTCGAGTCAAGAGACCCGAGTTCGATCCCCAGGTGATACCAACGCTCTCATCAATTGGTTCAAAAGATATATATGTACGATTTATGTCGTTGGCTTGGACATAAAAGCGGCAACATGCTCACCACCTGTCCCGAAAAATGAAAAATAGTCGTAGAGAAATGTTCGTAAAAGGTTGATCGAAGGATTTCAATTGTATAAACCTCTGTCCACCCCGGTATTGGGAATTAATAAAAATTATGAAGATATTTTTTTTAATTTGTTAAAGCGTCATATATTATGAGTATAAATTTATATTAATAAGTATAGTAAACCTTAATAACTAAGAATTGTAAACAACTGTACTTTTACTCAAACGTTGTAAAAATTTAATCCCAAAATCCGTTCATTAATTTCGCTCGCAGACAGGATTTTTAAGGCGAAAATGTGATAACGTACGCGTCGTTTGAAAACAATGAATACTTCAGCTGGGTTTCGTAATTTTTGCTCACTTTTCCTGCCGTCAAGCTAAGTAATATATGTGACAGGTCTTTCCACTTTTACAAGAAAAACTGAAATTCTTCTAAAGTAATTAAACATTTACTAACAAAATTACTAACAAAAAGAGTGAGCCGCTTCATATAATTATAATAACAGGTCCAACAGTCGAAACGTACTGTTTTTTTATATCTCCGAAGCCTGTTTGGGATAACCTGACAAGTGGCGACTCTATCACCACTTTAGTGTCCAAGCTAACAGTACAAAATACTCTAAAACACAATAAATACATGTTTACATAGATAAAGATTCATATATTTATATAGACATCCATCCGACTCTGTCGATTCTCCAGCCGATCTAAGTTAATTTTTATTAAATGTACACATGAATACGCAGAAATCCTTTTTTGGAAAAACAAGAACACAATTCATACATTTTTATAAAAGTATACTTCGTAAGCTTGTCTCACTGACATTTTCCTTTGCGACTATCGGGATATTTGCTACCAGTAATGCTTATTTAAATATGTAAGCCGGGCTCCATGTTTCCAGCCTTTTTTCGCAGAGAAAACAGAAATGAAATCACGGGGCAATCCCAGGTTATCACGTAAACGAGTCCGCATGGACAGCCTATATGCCCAAGGCAACGACAAAAAATCGTTATATAAGTTATTGATGAAACTCATTGGTACGAGCCCTCCTTCTGTGAATCGAACTCGGTTCTCTTCACTCGAAGATCACCCGATCACTCGGCTTTCGTGACTTAACTTATCTTGAAATTTCATTATGAGATATAATTTTGCAGGTGTTGGAAAAAAACATCTTCACGCCATTCCCAATACAGGGGTAGACAGAGATCTCGAAAATTTAGTCTTTTCGACCCACCTTTTACCGAAGATGTTTTCGGGACAACGTGACAGGTGATGAGCCCGTCGCCGTCTTTATGTCCAAACCAACGATATGAATCGTATATAGGTTTTTAAGAAAACCTATTGGTACGAGCACTCTTTATGTGGATCGAACTCGGGTCTCTTCACTCGAAGATCACCTAACCACTCGGCTTTCGAGTCTTATCTTAGAAAACATTTTGCAGAAGTTAATAGTTGCGAAATATTTTATTCCTATTCTATAAGAAAAACATTAGTGAATTTAATCAAAGTGAAATTACTTGGCATGTACTACAAGACTAGAACTTCAATTTGCTATACTAGAATTTGCTATACGTATCAGTATGTCGCTTTCACAAGTTACTCAAGATTAATATCATTTAATCAGTCTTTTCACATATTTAAATTATGACAGATCCAATTTATTCAAGTATTTGTATTTAATGACATCCAATATGCCATGTAAGAAGTCATTTCATGCACTCTGACTTTATAATGATGAGAAATCATTTTACGGGATAAAAATGTTTCTGATGTAATGGCAGATACTTTTCTGGTTAATGTTTACAGGTATGGGTATGTATTATTTCCTTGTACGTATATATCAGACACCACGCAACTTAGGGTGCTCATTACACTTCACCGGTCTGATTCCTGTCTTCCTTAAGATGAGCCATGTCCCTATCCTGCAGCGGAGTTTTATCACAGTGAGACAGCATGTCTTAACTACAAAGTTAAAGTCACGATAGTCGAGTGATTGCATCGCAATTCGATTCAAGAGACCCGATTTCGAACCTCTGGTGGAAGGCTTCATATCAACATCTTTTTTAAATACTTATATATGGTTTATATAGTTGGCTAGGACATAAAAACGGCTACAGTCTCACCACATTTCACGTCTTGTCACGTGTAGACGTCTGCTTACTCTAGTTTTGGGATTGGCGTAAAGATATTTTATATATATATATTTTTATATATATATATATATATATATATATATATATATATATATATATATATATATATATATATATATATATATATATATATATATATATATATATATATATATATATATAACTTGGAATTTAAAACACTATCAAAATAATTGAATAAATTGTCAGTCTGTAATAACCTGTCAACCTCCATGGACGAGTAATGTGAACACCGGTTCAAGGTGTCGTATCTGGAGGTCCGAGGACAATGTAAAAAAAAAACACTTTTTTACACTTTATCGGGTCGGGGTATTTGAGGTGCTTTAGCTTCTTACATTGGTATCTGAGCAATGTATGTGATGATGTTCCTATTTATATATGTACTTATTCATTATTTATTATTATAATTATCTTTTCAGTATTGGTTTCTAGAAAACCAATTTATCAATAAAGCTATAATTTAGATTTGTTAGTTTAAACTACACGACTGTTAAGGTCTATGAGTCTCTTCAATTTAGTCCTGAGAAGCGGTAACGCATCAGGAATCTTCTTCGATATAAGTTATTAATGTCTAAAGTTTAAAGAAATGCCTAAAATTTTAATGTTAAGTTTGTCTAAATGTTTTAATTTACCTCTACTAATCAAGTGGAATATAACCCTGTTTGCTTGCATCTACAAGTGAAGAGCTGATGATCTTCAGAGGGTTGAAGAGATTGATTCTTAGCTAAGAATATTGTCGATTAAGTCTCTAAGATACATAAGATCTCGATTAAACATTCAAACAAACAAAAAATTAAATCACATTAAACTTGATGACATTTCTCTTTTAGTCATTTAACCATCATAGCGGTCAGTAAAAGTCCTCTGCGGAATATAGGCTTATACGCGAAGGTTTTCCGTAATCGCCACGTTTGTGAAGCCGATAAGTAATTTAACTTAACAAAGTGCTCTGCTTGTACTGTAAAGGGCGTATAAGACATATAGGAGGACTTGTAACTCAGTCACCAGCACGTGGTTGGTTGTCATAGCCAAAAATGTAAGTATCAGAGCAATGTATTTGATGTTACACCTTTTAACATAAATATTGCTCTGATTCCCAACTAAGTTAAGGAATCGGAGACAACAAAGGTACCACAAATACCAAGACCCGACAACCGGTAAGAGAATCGAACCCGGAACCGAGCTTCTCCTTGATACGTTTCCTCTTTCGAGTATACTTTACGTATTTACGTATATCTATACTTAGTGTTTGTAGTTTTAAATCTCATGAACGTCAATTAAAGCTAAAATTTACGAGTGCGTAACGTAATTGGAGTACAATGATACATTTGGTGTACACTGACGTTGTCAGATTAAAACCGTAGCTCACTGTCGGCTCGAGACTCTGTCGCGGATTTCTTCTGCTTTCGCAGGTATCGGGCCTCGAGGCAAGCCTCATTGCCCGGGCGTCTTCTCAGGGGGCTGCTGCTCCCCCGGTCCTGGGTACCGCTTTCTGCGGTATATATGTCGGTGTGTTGCGTATTTTACGCCATGCGTCGGGTCTTTCACTCTTCCCCGTCCTCCCCCTCAACGAGGTCGGGTGGTGGCTGCAACAATTCCCTAGGGAGAGGTCGCCGCTCTGGTGGTCGAGCGTGCTGCGGCAGGAGGTCCGATAAGGACGCCAGGTCGCGCAGGTGTTCATGTGGCCCATTATCAGCGCGGTCATACATTTTCCGCGCCAAGTGGACCACAAAGTCGTGGATAGATTCGATTTTAAGATCTCTGGCGATGACGTCATTCCGGACGTAACGACCAGCTCCCACAATCGTTCTTAGGGAAATGTTCTGCTGAACCTGCAATCTTTTCCGCTGTGCGGAGATGTGAACGCGTACCACGCTGGTGCAGCATATGTGATTCGCGAGCGGATGTAGGTCTTGTAGATCCCTACCTTGGTCTTCGTTGGCAGGTTGGATGCCAGAACCGGACGGAGGATCGCCCTCGCAGCTCTTGCGCGCTGCATGACGTATTCGACCTGAGGGGTCATACGTAGAGAGCGGTCAATCTGGCATCCAAGGTAGGTTACTGTTTTCTTCCACTCTACATCCTGGCCTCGGAGCTTGAGTGGTGGTGGTACACGTCCCCGTCTATTGACAATTATGGCGCATGTCTTGCCAACGTTCACGGCCATGCGCCATTTGTTCAGCCATTCAGGCAGCAGGTTCAGCAGACATTGCATCCTCCTGGCTGCAATGTCTGCCCGACGGACGACGTAAAATACGCGCTGTCGTCTGCGTAGAGGGCGAGCATGACATCTTGTTCCCATTCTTGGACGCGACCTTCAAGTGTGGGGATGTCGTTGGTGTAAACTGCGTACAGGTGCGGAGAAAGACAGCTGCCTTGTGGCACCCCTGCCTCTATCCTTCGTGCTGCCGAGTCGATCCTCCTGACGCTAACACAGAAGCTCCGTCCCTCCAGAAATGACGCCACTAGTCGTATGAGCGCTGGCGGCGTTGTGGTGTTGCATATTAGTTTGTAGATTAGACCCGTGTGCCACACCCGGTCGAAGGCCTTCTATGTCGAGAAAGACCCCCAGACAGGAGCGGCCGAGATGGGTTTCGCCGCCAGGTAGTGTAGCACTCGGGTCAGCTGCGCCGTGGTGGAGTGGCCGCTGCGGAATCCGAATTGCTCCTTTCGGAGCTCTGCGTATGGTCGCAGTCTCCGCAGCAGCAGCCTTCAAAAGCTTTGCTACATACGACAGTAGCGTGATGGGACGGTAGCTTGCCGGGTGTCTTCTGTTTTCCCCGGCTTCGGCAGCACTATGATTTTCCCTTCCTTCCACTTGGAAGGGTAGTGTTGGGTGCGTAGCACCCCGTTGAACAAACGGGTCAGTGCTACGATCCCTTTCCTAGGCAACTGTCTTATTGCAGTAGTGGTTATGCAATCGTTGCCCGGCGCTTTCCGTAGTGGTAGGCGCTGTGCCACTCTTCTTACTTCAGAAGGGGACATGAAATCGTCCCTCCTAATGGTGGCGCTGGCCTGTCAGAACTCCTGTACACAATGCTCAACCTCCTGTGGAAGTCTGCGACGACAGCAGCAGCAGTATTGGTTTGAACTGCCCTCTAAATGTTCTGCCAGGATCTCGGCCCGGTCTCGTGCTCCGTAGTGCCGTTTTCCTGTGCTGTCCACTAGTGGGCAAATGGGCTGTGGTGTGCGCGAAAGCTGTCGGGTGAGCTGATATAACGAGGCTGGATGTTCCGAGGCCTCCTCGATGCGAGCGTTCCATGACTCGCCTCGGAAGGCCTTTATCCCTTCCGACAGCTTTCGGTAATGGAGTTGAGTTTTGCCTTTACTTTGGGGCATCTGGTTCTAGCCCAAAGCTTCCTAGTGGATCGTTTCTCCTCTAGGAGAGTTTTGAGCCTCCGTGGGAGTACCTCCCCGGTGCGTGTCAGGTATTGTCCTGGTGGCCGCTAGATACCTTGATGTATCTTTTCACAGATATATTTAGCGGCCACTTCTACCTCTTCTCCAGATGTTATATTCGCACCGTAGGTAAGGTTCGCCAGCGCTCTTCTGTATTGCTCCCAGTTGGTCTTCGTTCGGAGGCCCCGGGGCACTACGGAGTCGGCGCTGGTCGACATGGTAATGAGAATTGGTAGGTGCTGCGTGTCCAGGTCATACAGCACCTCCACTTGACCGGACATGTGATTCCTTGGCAGAGAACTATATCCAGGACATCCGGCCGATGTGTTGTTGTCGTGGGATATGTGTGGAGCTCCTGGTCCCAGCACTTCATATCCCCTTCTTCGGCGTCTTCAAACAGTCTCCTGCCGGCGGGGTTCATGATGCGCGAACCCCATGCCAGGTGCTTATGTTAAAATCTCCTGCCATAATGACAGGAGAGCTGTTGTCCATGACGGCTCGGATGTCCGAGGGGCAGAGAGGAGGGCCGGGTGGGCGGTACGCTGCGTAGATCCTTAGCTCCACACCGGCCGTCTTCAGGAGTATCCCAATGCTCCTGGTTGAGATAAATGGCAGCAGCTCCAATTCCTCATGCACTAGGTCTCTCCTAACCAAAATGGCCGTGCCTCTGTAGGCCTTTCCTTCGGGAGAGACCTCGTCGCGACGATACACGAAGAAATTGGGGATCTTGAAATGGCGTCCGGGTCTGAGTTTAGTCTCCCCAGCAACACGACCTGATTCCGTGCTGCTGCACCATAGTGCGGAGACTGGCGGCTTGTTGTTGGATGCCGCCTGGGTTCCAGTACATTACCCGGAGCTCAGCCATTTCTTGCCATTGTCAGGTGGGTCAGGGCTGTCAAAATAGCCGTGAGTGGGTCAGCTCCCGTGGTCATCGCCGCCAGGACGTCGCCCAGGATTTTCATGACGACTGTGACCAATTGTGCTAGTGCAGCCTCGATCGTAGTCGGCACGGGTGTTATTTGAGGGGAGGCCTCGGTTCTCCCCTTGAGGCTTGTGCTCTCGGAGCTGGGTGTTGCACCTGCACATGCTGAGTTACATTTCCTTGCGTGTTGGCAACTGCTGGCCCTGGCTGGATGGTGGCAATGGGAGGGTATGGGTGTGGAGGTCACCCTGGCCTCGGACTTGGCCGTCTTCTTTTCTTCTTCTTCCCCTCCTCTTCCTTCTTAGTGGAGAGGGACCTCCTCTCCGTGGCCTCGTTAGCTGGCGGTTGCAGAGTTGTGACCGCTGCTAACTTTCCAGGTTTAGTGGCTGGTGCCACTTCTGTTGCCACCTCCAGGCGCCGCGGCTGTCGCGGCTGTGGCATGGGTCTCGCATCGGGTGCGCCCTCTGCGACTGATGGTGCACCTCTGTGCGTATTTTGCCGCGGCGCATGCGCTGGCGGGGGATGGAGGGGGCATTCTAATCCCCTTCAGTGAGCGATGCGCTGTATAACCGCGCATCTTCTGTCGTTTGCCGAGTGCGCCTTACCGCAATTGGCGCACTTCGGTGGCCCATCCCTTGGTTTGGGCAATCTGATGCGACGTGATCCCGGCGCATCTAACACATTTGGCAGGGCGATAGCAGTTTGCCGAGGAGTGTCCGAACCCCTGGCAACGGTGGCACTGAGCCGGGCCTTCCTGCCTTGCCATGCCTCGATCGTTACCCAGGCATGTAGAGGAGCTCGTGTACGTTATACAGCCTCTTGAGCCCTCTTGGCTAAGGTGGTGTAATTTTACGTGGAAAAGGCAACCCGGTCTCCCTTTCTTCGGGGATTGCCCTCACAAATGTAACGGGAAAGCCCAATGCCTTAAGGGCCTCCTCGATATCTTCTGGATGTGTGTCTGCTGGTAGCCCACGCAGTCCCACCTTAGTGGCATTCCGCGGTCGGTGCATAGCAGTACCATGCGAGCGCAGCGTCCTCCTTGCTGCGCTCCGTTAGGTACCTCTGCACCTTCCGGTATTCATCAGCCGAATGCGGGCGGAATCTTACCCTTCCCGAAGGGGCGCGCATTCGGCGCGTGCCCTAAAATGTTGTGCAGGGCACGGAAGTGTTTTGCCCACTCTGGTAGGCACTCTATCATTATAGGAGGATATTTGCTATCCTCCTTTTTCCTTGGCCACCACCTTCCTAGGTGATGGCACAGGTGGCTGCGCGGGCACTTGGGTGCCGCTGCCATCGTGGCGTACGTCGACGCGGACGACGTTCCTGGGCGCGTTGGCCCCCCCCACGTTTGGGCATCGTAGACGGCAGCTTTGTCGACCGGTGTTTCTACCGGCGACATTGGTTTTTGCCCTGCCTTTGTCTCAACCTCCATTTCGGAGGGAGATGGGGTAGAGCGGTTTAGAGCCATGCCCCTCTTTGGCTCGATTAGTATAGTTGAGGCGACCCTCTGTACGCTGACCCCACTACGGAGGTTTGCAGGAGGGGTGGGGGCATCGTAAGTCGTCTCGACTTTGCGAGGTCCGTTCCTTCCGTTTTATACTGGTTGCCGGGCCCGTGCTGAGTTGTGCGTTACAAATAATAACAATTACATTACAACATGTAAATACATCTTTCACCTCGTAGCGTCGGTATCTAGATCATCTATAAATCGCAGTCAGACCACAAACAACTGCATCAACTGCGAACGTAGATTTAAAGATGCAGTATCGAAGGAATATTTCGCTCTCCCTTATTACATAAATTTATAGGGTATATTTTCGAAACTTATGCACATTTTCTATCGTTGGTAAGGACACTAGGACGGCAACAAACTTACCTCCTGAGACTTAGTCATATAAGGTTTCGTTATAATGTGGATCGAAAGCACTAATTTTTCTGCAACCTTGATCACCATATTTACCAGATGACCCAGAAATCTAATATAATTTTAATTACTAATCCGAATTACCTCCAATGAACATTAAACGCATGAAGAGATGTTAATAAATTAAAGCTAAGGACAGTTAGTAGAAAAATCCACATCACAATTAGTTCGTTCGTGAGCTACAATGCCGCAGGTTACACTTATGCCAAACCTATAACACTTATAAAATATACATAAAATGGGCTTTTGAGAAATGACGACCGCCGTGGACGAGTGGTATACATATGTGTTTTCATGGATCTGCCAGCACTCAGGTTGCGGGTTCAATTGATAGTTTCTTGAGTCTGGGTGTTTGTGGTATCTTTGTTTCTGGTTCCAACTTTAGTACTTCAGCGGCTTACAGTAATGAAGACGCACAGTGAGGTAGCCGCTGTAATTCGAGTCAAGAGACCCGAGTTCGATCCCCAGGTGATACCAACGCTCTCATCAATTGGTTCAAAAGATATATGTACGATTTATGTCGTTGGCTTGGACATAAAAGCGGCAACACGCTCACCACCTGTCCCGAAAATGTCATCAGTGGAAGGTGGGTCGAAGGGACTTAATTGTCTAGACGTCGTTGTCCGCCGCTTGTCGGTGGTTCCCTAGGTCGGCGGGAGGGGTGGGTCCCCCTCATCCGACATTCTTATACACTGCGTGTAGTGTACCCAATATGTATGTATGTGCTTATTTCGTAGACGTGCGAACGATACGGTTCCTATGTCGCTTGACCACTCCCCGCCCCTCAGCGCGGGCCACTTAGCCGGGTGAAACTCGGAGGCCCAGCACAGCGCCCAGCGAGCGGTTTGGGGGTTTGTTAACTTAAAGAGAGATGTCCCCGCGAAATGAGACTTAATACCCCGAAGTGTAAGACACCGCAGGGCCGAACACCGGTGCCCTTTTCTAAGAAAAGGGATAGGTGTCCGACGCGCTTGGAACGCTGTTGGCCAGTTACAATTGTTACGGCAAGGGCGTGTCAATTGGCAAACAGACGTTATCCCGGGGTGTGGTCGCCCAAAGTCTCAAAGTCTAGGAACTTCAGGGAGTAAACTCAACCTTTAGAACTTCGACCGAGTTCTTCGGAGCGACGGGTGCCGTGGTAATAGTACTAGTTAGAAAACTTTCCTTATTCACCGATTGCACCGCCACATTAAGCCCGAGATGAGACTCTGTCTCAAATAACAACCTTAAATACAAGTTGCCGAGTTACGTGAAGGAGCACCTGATAAACGGTCGACTCCTGAGATTTATTTTTAAATATCACGTCAGTGGCACATGTCAAGGTCATTCTCAATACCAAGGTAGATAGTGGTCATAATTATCTTAACTTCTAGTCTAGACAATTAAGTCCTTTGGACACACCTTCCACCTTAAACATTTTATTAGGACAACATGACCGGTGGCGAGCCCGTCATCGCCTTTATGTCCAAGCGAACGATGTAAATGGTACATAAGTTGAAATTTGGGAAATTTGGAGGTGGCTTAGAAGTAAGAGCGTTGTATGACAAAGGTTGAAATGATAAAAAATGTTTCTCTTTTATTTAATAATTCTGCCACCCGAGATTCGAACTCGGTTGTCTCGACTCGAAATTCCTACCACCCAACCAATGGGTTTTTTTTTCATTTATTAACATGAACCACAAACAGGTTAACAAAACATTTTAAAATTACAATAGAGACACAGATAAAAAGAGAATATCATTGTGAACCCAACACTGATGGTCACAGCTTTGATTAAAAACAACATTTGATTAAAAGTTATGGGTTTTTCAAAAAAAAAAGTTAGCCTGGACATGAAGACGGCGACGGGTTCACCACCTGTCACGTTGTCCCGAAAATGTCATCAGTGGAAGGTGGGTCGAAGGGACTTAATTGTCTAGATTAGACCTCTGTCTACCCCTGTATTGACTTAATTGTCTAGATTAGACCTCTGTCTACCCCTGTATTGGGAATTGCGTGAAGATATATATATATATTTTATAAAACTTTATAAAAGGAGTAACTGTAATATATATGATTAATTTAGTGACAGTAACTCCTGGAATGACTCGATCGCTCGTATGCTATTTATAATTAGGTAATGATCAATTTTGTTTGATCACCTTGTTAAATTTTAATTTCGATAATTTTTACTTTCGAAATTCAAAATCACGATAACCGAGTGGATGGGTGGTCGGAATTTCGAGTCGAGAGACCTGAGTTCGATCCCAGTCGCAGTACCAATGAGTTTTTCAAAACTTATGTACGAATTTCATCGTTAGCTTGACATAAAGACGGCGACGGGCAGCCACCTGTCACGTTGTCCTGAAAATGTCATCAGTGGAAGGTGGGTCGAAGGGACTTAATTGTCTAGATTAGACCTCTGTCTACCCCTGTATTGGGAATTGCGTGAAGATATATATATATATATATATATATATATATATATATATATATATATATATATATATATATATATATATATATATATATATATATATATATATATATATATATATATATATATATATATATATATATATATATATATATATATATATATATATATATATATATATATATATATATATATATATATATATATATATATATATATATATATTTTTTTATAAAACTTTATAAAAGGAGTAACTGTAATATATGTGATTAATTTAGTGACGCAATTCCCAATACAGGGGTAGACAGAGGCCGAGTCTAGACAATTAAGTCCCTTCGACCCATCTTTCACCGAAGATATTTTCGGGACAACGTGACAGGTGGTGAGCCCGTCGCCGCCTTTATGTCCAAGCCAACGATATTCGTACATAAGTTTTTGAAAAACCCATTGGTACGAGCCTATCAACTGGGGATCGAACTCAGATCTATTGACTCAAAAATACGACCACCCAACCACTCGGCTATCGATATTTTTTATATTTTTTATTTTTTTTTATTATTATTTTTTTTTAATTTAGTGACAGTAACTCCTGGGAATGACTCGATCGCTCGTATGCTATTTATAATTAGGTAATGATCAATTTTGTTTGATCACCTTTGTTAAATTTTTAATTTCGATAATTTTTTTACTTTCGAAATTCAAAATCACGATAACCGAGTGGATGGGTGGTCGGAATTTCGAGTCGAGAGACCCGAGTTCGATCCCTAGGTGGCAGGCTCGTACTAATGGGTTTTTTCAAAACCTATGTACGATTCATATCGTTGGCTTAGACGGCGACGGGCTCACCACCTGCCACGTTATCCCTACCAAGTCAAAGGGACTTAATTGTCTAGACCACTGTCTACGCCTGTATTGACTTAATTGTCTAGACCTCTGTCTACGCCTGTATTGGACTTAATTGTCTAGACCTCTGTCTACGCCTGTATTGGGAATAGCGTGAAGATATTTATTTATTTTTTATTTTATTTTTACCTTTGTTAAAAAAATACAAAAAAGAATATATACGGAGTTTCTTTTGCCGGTTTCTTCTTCATTAGAGGTACCTCTTTGCGAAACGGTGGTAGTTAAAAATGTCCATCGAAGGATGTAATGTTTGAATCGATGAATAAATGTCATGCCAGTATAAAATGTATTATAAACATAACTGATTATTGAATAAAGATTATGTAAATAGTAGATGAATGATTAGTCATAGCTGATTATTGAATAAAGATTATGTAAATAGTAAATTGTTGATTGATGTCAAAAAAGTTGCCGCTTAATAATTTATTGAATTGTGGTCGAATTTCGGACATTGAACTTACGTAGTAATTTATTTGAATCTGTGATTGAATGGGTTATTTAATTATCATTATTATTTTTTATTAAATACTTACGTAACAGACGTCGTCCTTCACTGCAGGTCGTATGAGGAAGCTCAAAGTTGCTCAGCGTGCTATGGAAAGGGCAATGTTCGGTGTTTCTCTGCGTGATCAAATCCGCAACGAAGACATCCGCAGCAGACCCTGGGTAACCTACGTAGCCGTAAGAATCGGCACGTAGAAGTGGCATGGGCTGGCCAGAAAGCTCCTAGAACTTAGAACCGTTGGAGAAGAAGCAAGAAAGGTTCTCGAGTGGCAGCAATGTACAGGTAAACGCAGTGTTGGAGTGAAGACTTGCAAAATGTTGCGGTTACTCGATAGACAACGTTTTAGAGGAGAGTTTTAAAGAACAAAGTTTTAGAAGAGGCTTATGTTCAGCAGTAGACTCTTGATAGACTGTGAAGAAGAAAGAAGAAGAAGATTATTTATTTGGTTTATTCACACTATCGTCCAATTCAGAACCTCAGTGAACAAGCTTCATAAAGAAGACTTTTTTTATGTAGACATATTTTCTCAGAGAAAATACACATGTGTAGATAAACTTAGTTACTTTCTTTTTTTACAGGAAAAAATGGGGCACTACAAATTATTTTGCTAAAGCTGTTATTATCTGACGAAATTTTACAACTAGTTGAGACCTTCTTTTGAAAACACCTTTCGCTAATAATTAATTTCATCCCTTTCTAGTGTAGCTATTTCTTTTCAAAGAGTTTCAGATCACAGCCCTAAATAAGTTTTCTCTTCATACAAGAAAATTGTATTCATAATTTATTCATAGAACTTAATAAACATCAACAAAATAATTTCAGTTCACGCAATCCACTCGACCTACACTGTAAGATTAACATTTCGTGACGTTGTTAGATTGAAGCGGTATATCATTGTCAAATATTTTGGAGGCAGAGTTTATCTTTAATAATTGTACCCCCCTTCCTTCCCCCTTTGTACATACCCCACATAACGTTACCCCAAGGGATAATAATCCTTTGAGTTTTATACGAGTTTGTAAAGTTTATCTGTGTCTTTGTCATAATAATATGGTTAAAGTTGATAAAAATAAAGCAATAGAAAAAATTATATCAAGTGTATAAGTCACGATAGCCGAGTGGTCGGGTGGTCGTGATTTCGAGTCGAGAGACCCGAGTTCGATCCCCAGGTGGCTGGCTCGTACTAATGGGTTTTTCAAAAACTTATGTACAAATTATATCGTTGTCTTGGACATAAAGACGGCGACGGACTCACGACCTGTCACGTTGTCCCGAAAATATCTTTGGTGGAAGGTGGGTCGAAGGGACTTAATTGTCTAGACTAGACCCCTGTGTACCCCTGTATTGGGAATTGCGTGAAGATATTTTTTTTTAACATTCAGTACAGTTCAATTCAATTTATTTGTATGTAAATGTAGTTACAAAAATGTTGACGGTGTCATGAGATACTAATCATTGCGGTTTTATTGAATTACCTACCATGTGTGTTGTTTTCTTTATTATGTACCAAATGTTTTACGTTAGCAGAGACTAAGAGACCTAATACCTTAGTTAAATATCTTCTTGCCATTCCCAGTACTGTGGTAGACATTTAAGTCTAAGAAAGTTTTTGACCTACCTTCTACTGAAGAAATTTTTTTTGTAACTTATAAAAGATTGAATAAAACTATAAAAGAAATAACTATAAATACTTGACTTTGCGAACTGGTGTAGTTTTTGACGTCCACAAGAGTTTTAAGCAAGTCTGTATTTAAAAACGATCGAGACTTGACTACAGCTTGATACTTGACCTGCCATCTGTCGGCAGGCTTTGTGATTATAAAGGGTTTTTCCTTAATCGCCTTTTACTACATCTTCGGAAAGACAGAGGGTGGTTAATTTTTACGGCGATATCACATGATAATATTTATAGCTTCACACAGCTTATCATATTTTTTTATATCTTCACGCATTTTCCCATTTTATACCGAAGCTTATCGGGACATCGTGACATGTGGTGAACCTATGGCTGTCTTAATGTCCACGATAACATAATGATAACAACACAACACAAATAACAATATATATGTATTATTTATGTACATAAATATTTTAACATCTATGACTAGTGCAAACATTCATATTCATTATACAAATCTTTGCCTCCAGCGGGATTAGAACCCTCAACCTTTAGCTTCGTAGGCCGAGTCAATACCAACTCGACTATTGGGTCATCTTTGTCAAATATCACACATTTTATTTTATTTTATAGGCACTAATATAAAATTACAGGAAAACATCTCGGCCATCTCAAAAAAGGGTACTCTTGCACCTTTTTGTAAGTCTAATAGTAATTTTTCTTCTTGACATATACTTGCCCGGGAATGTAAAATTTATTTGCTAGTGTTACATGAACGTTAGTCAAGAGAAAATTGTTTCGGGCGGGAAATGAAGCCATTTTGTTGATGTGCTCAGATGAGCGTTTAAAATGGCGGTAAAGATTTTAGAACTGTAACGTTGAATAATATGAATGATGTAAATAGATGATGTAAATAAATGAACATTATATGGCTGCAAAACCTGGGTCTGCCAGAAGAAGCATAAAAGCAAGTTGAATGCAGTGGAGATGCGATGTCTTCGTAAAATGTGCGGCGTTACTATAGTCGACCGAAAGCGTTATGATATCACAAAAATTGATAAGGGCGTGCTTCGATGATTTTGACACGTTGAGCGACTGAGTGAAGATGGAATAGGGAAAAAAATATTTTGCGCGAAAATTAATTTTCAAAGGAGTCGAGGCAGGCATAGAATAACCAAACAAACACATACCAAAGGTAGTCTGGTAGAGAATGCCTTTAGGCATTAAGCCCGCCGTTTTGTACATTTTTATGTGTGCAAATAAAGCTTAAATAAATAAATAAATAAATAACTTCCAAAGACCATGTGCTCAAATTGCTTGAAGAGGAAAGGGTCAAACGTTCTCGGATACCCAGAAGTGTATCTGTGAAGAAAATGATGAATCTGAAAGAATCGAAAGAGGTATGTAACGATCGTGAAAATTGGCGATCTATTCTCTGTGATTGTAAATAGATTCAAGCGATGGTGTTGGCTTGGAAATAAAGACGGTGACAGGCTTATCACCTATCACCCAAAAATGTCTTCGGTGAAAGGTCTTATATTATGAATGACTTAATTGTCTTAAGCTCTGTTTACTAGTATTGGGAAGTTCGTGAATATTTATTACTTTTATTATAAACTAAATTATTTGAAGGACTAAATTATTTGGAATTCAAGAGACAACAATTATACGGAATTATTTAAAAAAACATATTAAGATAACCTGCAGAATATTTACGATGCCAATCCTCATTTAACTGGCTTATAGTTAACCGGTGTTCGTGGAAACGAAACGGTGCAGTTTCAGTAATTCAGGTTAAGATATGTTTCAGTTAATTAACATGGTTTTAACGGCGGTGCTCTATCCGGAAGTACATTGCGTGTTACAATGTTTCGTGACGCCAGAGCGTTATGATGTTAGAATCTCTTTTTATACATGTGAAAGTTATCTCGAGACTCAGTAACATATTCAATGTAAAAAAAAACATTCGAGCCATTCCCAATAATGGGGTAGACAGAGGTCTAGACCATTAAGACCTTTTATTCCACCTTTCAACGAAGACATTTTTGGGTACAATGGGTACAGGGACAATGACAGGTGGTGAACTGACGACATACTCGTATGTATGTTCACGCCAGCGATATTTTGTACATAAGTTTTGAAAACCTATCAGTACGTGCCTTCCACCTGGGAATCGACCGCGTTTCTCTTGACTCGAATTTCGATCACCCACCTATCTGGCTATCGCGACTATTTGAAGTAAATAAAGTAATTAATACCGTGTAGAGTCGATATTAGAATTTACCGACCTCTTTCTTCTAAGGGCAATTGGCGGATGGAGGGATATAAATAAAAAAAATACTAAATCAAAGTTAATTACACTGGGCTCAGACTGCTTTAACCTGACTGATTAGGCAGGTTTAAAAATATTTGTTAACCCAACAGCAATATGCTTACCACCTGTCACGTTGTTCCAAATACGCATCGCTGATAAGAGGGTTGAAATGACTTCATTGTCTAGACTTCTACCCACATCAGTTTTGGAAAATTGCGTGAAGACTAAGCAGTGATAGTGGTGGTAACAGCTTAAGAATATACCAAACATTTCTTTTAGTGGATGTCGTAAGAGGCGACTAAGAAGGCCTTGACAATGTTAATGGTTATACAGACAGGATACCCACCTCGGAAAATACCAGACTTTAAAATTCAAACAGACCGGGACGGGCAGTAGTGTCTTAGGTAGATGTCTGTTACTGCGATCGCCAATCCGCTTCCCGAACTTGTCGACTATGTCAAGCCTTCCCACGGGAGAGGCCTATACCTAGCAATGGATTATTAAAGACCGTTATGTATGTATATGAGTTCGTATGTATGTATATGTATGTATATATGGGTACATTATAGAACAGACATTCTGTCTGTATGAAATAATGCCAATATTGTCAAAACACTCACTTTAATAGAAAATATATATTATGATTACAAAACATATGTAAATATCTTCACGCAATCCCAATACAGGGGTAGACAGAGGTCTAGTATAGACAATTAACTCCCTTCGACCCACCTTCCACCGAAGATATTTTAAGGACGACGTGACAGATGGTGAACCCGTCGCCGCCTTATGATTATGATTTAGAAATGATCAAAGCAATATACCGAATAACAGCTCGTCACCTGGTTTGAGTTTGATTTAATTAAGCCCGCGGTGTCGATTCCGAATGTACGTGCCGCAAATCGATTTCGTGGTTCCGAACTATATTACGTTACGTAAAAATAATAAATACATACATAGATAGTTACAATTGTTCCGATATCAAAGTCAGTATCTACAGCACTTGCGTTATAGAATCGGTATCAACGAAAAAGACAACGAAGGTACAAATTAAACGCGAGAAATTTAGAAGATTTTTTTCTATATTGACCCGTCCGTGAATTGAGACCGGAACATCAGAGTTGGTTACACTATAAAAACCGGTGTGTGCATCACATGTCCACGGAGGAGTAGGGCATTGAATGTAATGTTTTCTTCTTTTTAAGAAGTATATGAAGCCTCGCAAAGCTAATGATGCTGGAATCGCAAGAGAATCGCCCAAGTTTGGGCTAGCGCCGCCACTGAGATTTCATTCATGCTGTCATTGTAATAATTATTTATTTCTTCCCTCTTCTTCCAAATACTGTGCCCAATACGTACGTAGACAGGGATCTAGACTAGAGAGTCCTTTCAATCCACCTTTCATCGAAGCATATTTGGGACATCGTGACAGGTGGTGAGCCCGTCTCCGTCTTTATGTCCAAGCCAACGATATAATTCGTACATAAGTTTTGAAAAACCCATTGGTACGAGCCTGCCTCCTGGGGATCGAACTCGGGTCTTTCGACTCGAAAATCCGACCACCCAACTACTCGGATATCGTGACTTTTGAAATCTTTGGGAGAGCCCTATGTTTAGCAGAGGAATTTTAATAGGTTGTACAGAAGAAGAAGAAGAATCGGTTGGATTAGTTTACAGCATTTACACAGGCAGATATCACTACGACAACTGTTAGGGTTTAAAAACTACAGAAACGCAAACATTACTACTACAAACATTAATGCCTTAAAATTCTGTTATAGTCCTCTGCCATGGGTGAGAAGAATACTACTTATGAATTATAAAGTTCATTTCCGCGCTTAGGTATAGCCAGAGTATAGTCACGACGGGAGATTATGCCCCCTTCGCATCTTCCCGTGGTCTTCGTAAGAGGCAATAGCTATCGGAATACCCATCTTCAAGAATATCACATAAAAATTAAGCAGAGCGGTAAAAGGCAGCATCGTCAAATATATGGGATGTCAGGTATTGAGACCATCAATCCGCTTGCCAAATGTGCGACTATGCGAAATCCTTTCTTACAGGAGAAAAATTAAATATATGTAGTAAAATATTTTCTTGCGATGGACGATTGTATACAATATAAAGGCACGCGAAATAACTTCATATATTATGCATTATACAATACAGTGCTGAAGCAAGAATACCGGGAATTTCTACGAATATTCTGACTTATGAAAATCCCTTTGTTGCACGGAACACAGTGTGAGAATCTGCATATCTGAGAGCACGCTAAAACACGTTATGCTCAACCTAGATTTTAAAAGGAATTAAAATTTTGGAATTATTCGAACGTAAAGTTTAAAAAGAGGAAATTTTAAAATAATATAAAAATACATAGAGATAAAAATACATAGATAGGGAAAGCACCTTGTCCCAAAGTAAGTAGCTAAAGCAAAACATAAGTTGTATTATGGAATCGTAAATAGCGAATTTACCACAAACACCTAAATCCTCATCTACTTAATATAGAAAGAGGGGTTTTTTAAATCGACCCGTTCGGCAATCTAACCCGGGACCTCAGAGCTTGAGACAACATGGGAACTGTTCCATATGCCACTTATCTTCACGCACTCCATGTACGAGCCTTTCTTCCACGTATCCAACTCAGGTCTTTTGACTAGAATTTTTATCATCCTATTACTCCGTTACCGTGGATCAAAATTTGCTTATATGAAATTAGATATTAAAAATGATTACTATTTAATACTTATTCAAAAAAAAAAATAATTAGCCAGAGAGGTTATATCGCCAATTGTCACATTCCTTTCATACCTTTTGCTCTTCTACCAGATTAATTGTTTACTTCCTATACGTTTAAAGAATTGCTCCTTATAATTTATTTCTTTATTTTAGGAAATTAGTAAACATACGTGAATATTAACAATAAAAATAATAAAATAGTTTCACTCCAATCCCAATACTGGGGTAGACAGAGGTCTAGAAAATTAAGTTGTTAGAACTCATCTTTCACCAAAGGGATTGTTTGGGACAACGTGATAGGTGGTGAGACTGTCGCCGTCATTATGACCATCCATATAAATCGTACGTAAGTTCTGAAAAACTCATTGGTACGAGCCTGCCTCCTGGGGATCGAACTCAGGTCTCTCGACTCGAAAATCCGACCACCCAACTACTGGCTATCGTGACTTTTGAAATCTTTGGGAGAGCCCTATTTTTAGCAGAGGGATTTTAATAGGTTGTACAGAAGAAGAAGAAGAAGAAGAAGAAGAAGAAGAAGAAGAAGAAGAAGAAGAAGAAGAAGAAGAAGAAGAAGAAGAAGAATCGGTTGGATTAGTTTACAGCATTTACACAGGCAGATATCACTACGACAACTGTCAGGGTTTAAAAACTACAGAAACGCAAACATTACTACTACAAACATTAATGCCTTAAAATTCTGTTATAGTCCTCTGCCATGGGTGAGAAGAATACTACTTATGAATTATAAAGTTCATTTCCGCGCTTAGGTATAGCCAGAGTATAGTCACGACGGGAGATTATGCCCCCTTCGCATCTTCCCGTGGTCTTCGTAAGAGGCAATAGCTATCGGAATATCCATCTTCAAGAATATCACATAAAAATTAAGCAAAGCGGTAAAAGGCAGTATCGTCAAATATATGGGATGTCAGGTATTGAGACCATCAATCCGCTTGCCAAATGTGCGACTATGCGAAATCCTTTCTTACAGGAGAAAAATTAAATATATGTAGTAAAATATTTTCTTGCGATGGACGATTGTATACAATATAAAGGCACGCGAAATAACTTCATATATTATGCATTATACAATACAGTGCTGAAGCAAGAATACCGGGAATTTCTACGAATATTCTGACTTATGAAAATCCCTTTGTTGCACGGAACACAGTGTGAGAATCTGCATATCTGAGAGCACGCTAAAACACGTTATGCTCAACCTAGATTTTAAAAGGAATTAAAATTTTGGAATTATTCGAACGTAAAGTTTAAAAAGAGGAAATTTTAAAATAATATAAAATACATAGAGATAAAAATACATAGAGATAAAAATACATAGAGATAACAATTATAATAAAACAGGCTATGTTTTTAATGTAAGTTTAAATAAGTCATCATCGAACTTTTACTATTTAAATAAAAATAATAAAATAGTTTTACGCCAATCCCAATACTGGGGTAGACAGAGGTCTAGAAAATTAAGTTGTTAGAACTCATCTTTCTCCAAAGGGATTGTTTGGGACAACGTGATAGGTGGTGAGACTGTCGCCGTCATTATGACCATCGATATAAATCGTACGTAAGTTCTGAAAAACTCATTGGTACGACCCCACTTGGAGATTGAACTCGGGACACTTGACTCGAGTTCCAATCATCCAACCACTTTGCTACCGTGACCTTTACATATTATTTAAACAAATCACAATAATCTCATGTTGGATGATAAAAACTCATTGGTCATCAATTAGTTCACTCAATAACTCGATTGAATGATCTGAATTTGAATCAGTGTTGGGAATACCGACTACGTCATTCTGTCAATTCATGTCATAAGATTATCTTGACGAAAAATATTATATCCAGATAGCCTTAATAGCTTTATAGCTTTCAACGGAAGAAACATTGGTAGATTATTCCAACAAAAGGAAGCAGGACGAAAAGCAAGCAAGTCCTCTTAATACTTGCAAACAATAATAATAATAATAAAACAGGCTATGTTTTTAATGTAAGTTTAAATAAGTCATCATCGAACTTTTACTATTTAAATAAAAATAATAATATTATATACATTCATAATAATAACAATGTCGAACCTGTCGCCATCGCCATATCATCTCCGGTTGTTCCATGCTTTCTCACTCTGAGTATCTGCATAGACACAACCTAGTAGCCAGGATTCTGCACCAGGATTCTCCTAGTCTCTGAAATACGGTCTCGGGGAATGAATATTGCTATAAATAAAGCGGTGCTCCGCGATACCGCCCGCATCGTCTCCCTGTCGCCCTAACCCTCGGCCGTCTGGTCTCCTATGCCTGGTTAGGTCTTAATATTTATTTTTTGTAAATTTAGTTTTTTATGTAATTTTATTTTATATGTATATAAACCCAACCAGACGAGAACATACAAATAAATATCTTCATAATAACAATTATAATAAAACAGGCTCTGTTTTTAATGTAAGTTTAAATAAGTCATCATCGAACTTTTACTATTTAAATAAAAATAATAATATTATATACATTCATAATAATAACAATGTCGAACCTGTCGCCATCGCCATATCATCTCCGGTTGTTCCATGCTTTCTCACTCTGAGTATCTGCATAGACACAACCTAGTAGCCAGGATTCTGCACCAGGATTCTCCTACAACTAGTCTCTGAAATACGGTCTCGGGGAATGAATATTGCTATAAATAAAGCGGTGCTCCTTGATACCGCCCGCATAGTCTCCCAGTCGCCCTAACCCTCGGCTGTCTCCTCTACCGAAGGCCTCTGCCTGGTTAGGTCCTAATATTTATTTTTTGTAAATTTAGTTTTTTATGTTATTTTATTTTATATGTATATAAACCCAACCAGACGAGAACATACAAATAAATATCTTCATAATAACAATTATAATAAAACAGGCTATGTTTTTAATGTAAGTTTAAATAAGTCATCATCGAACTTTTACTATTTAAATAAAAAAAATAAAATAGTTTCACTCCAATCCCAATACTGGGGTAGACAGAGGTCTAGAAAATTAAGTTGTTAGAACTCATCTTTCACCAAAGGGATTGTTTGGGACAACGTGATAGGTGGTGAGACTGTCGCCGTCATTATGACCATCCATATAAATCGTACGTAAGTTCTGAAAAACTCATTGGTACGACCCCACTTGGAGATTGAACTCGGGACACTTGACTCGAGTTCCAATCATCCAACCACTTTGCTACCGTGACCTTTACATATTATTTAAACAAATCACAATAATCTCGTGTTGGATGATAAAAACTCATTGGTCATCAATTAGTTCACTCAATAACTCGATTGAATGATCTGAATTTGAATCAGTGTTGGGAATACCGACTACGTCATTCTGTCAATTCATGTCATAAGATTATCTTGACGAAAAATGTTATATCCAGATAGCCTTAATAGCTTTATAGCTTTCAACGGAAGAAACATTGGTAGATTATTCCAACAAAAGGAAGCAGGACGAAAAGCAAGCAAGTCCTCTTAATACTTGCAAACAATAATAATAATACTTACATAGATAGGGACAACATCACATACATTGCTATGCTACCAAAGTAATCAGCTTATGCATTGTATTATAAAATCAGAAACAACGAAGGACGAGGATTAAAATGGAATACCTCATACCCTTCTTTTAACCAGAATACAATAGTTGATACTTTACACTTTGGCGACTGATATAGGTAAGAGTGAGGTAGTGATCCAGACGACTCCTAGGCACAGTAAGAGTATATATCTTCACGCGTTTCCCAATACAAAGGTAGCCAGAGGTCTGGACAATTTAGTCTGTTCAACATACATACTGGATCATTATAGTCTCGGTAGCTTAGGGGTTAGGTGGTCGGATTACAAGTCGTAATGCGACCACCTAACCCCGACCAATACCACCTAATCCGATCAAGAGACCCGGAGATTTTTCAAAAACTTATGTACGATTTATATTGTTGGCTAGGACACAATGATGGCTCACCACCTGTCACGTCCTCTCACAATATTCTCTGGAAAAGTTTGGGTTGAGGAATAAAAAAGAAAAAGAATTAGTCGAAAAAGGAATATATTATTCTTTTATACAGATTTTTCTGTTAAATTTTATTTATAATATTTTTGTGTTCTTAATAACACACTTTGATTGCGAGTTCCGGCGTTAAACACCATCTTAAAGTATACGCAACGAAGTCCGACACTGCTCATATCTCCTCAACTTCTCTCTGCCGGCCTCACTGCTGTTTAGCGGATCAGAGCAGCTGTAGCCGCCATTCACGTGTATCATAATGTAATCAAAACAGTCGGTTATCCCGTCACCGTTGCAGTCCTGAAATGTTCCAAAAAATGTCTTCAAGCCATTCCCAATACTGGGGCAGGCAAGGACAATTAAGTACTTTCGACTCACCTATCACCAAAGAAATTTTTATGGGACAACTGTGGTAAACTTGCCGCAGTCTCTATCCAAACCAATGATATAAATCGTACATAAGTTATAAAAATCACATTCGTACGTGCATACTACTTGGGGAACGATCTTGGGTAACTTGTCTCGAATTCCGATCACTTTACCGATATTATTTAAATAAATCACAATCTTTTATCATACACGAGCCGATATCCTAGAAAAGTCACGATAGCCGAGTGGTTGGGTGGTCGGAATTTCGAGTCAAGAGACCCAAGTTCGATCCCCAGGTAGCACCAATAGCGCGTACCAAAGGGTTCTTCAAAAACTTATATATGCATTCCATCGTTGGCTTGGACATAAATGACAGCGACGGGCTCACCACCTGTCACTTTGTTCCGAAAATATCTTCGGTGGAAGGTGGGTCGAAGGGTCTTAATTGTCTAGACTAGACCTCTGTCTACCCTTATTAGGAATTGCGTGAAGATATTTATTTATTCTATATTGTATCGTCCGGCAATCGAGCCCGGGACCTCTGAGCTGGCCATAACATGAAAACCTGGCATCTAAGCCAATTATCGACGGTGGTCGTTACGTGGATGGAGGTTTCTTAATAAATTAGATCAGAACGGCTCCACGGATCTGCGTGAAATTTGCAAAAGAGATTTCCACCGGCTTCCATGGTGTCGCCAGCTCTGAGGCTCGGGTTCGATTCCCGGTCGGGTCAAAGTAGAAAACTCTTTTTGTACATTCTCTCGGGTCAGGGGGTTTGTGGTAAATTCGTTGTTTCTGATTATATAACGCGACTGCTTACTTTGAAATCAGAGCAATGTATGTGATGTTGTCCCTATCTATTTATGTATTATAAATCTATGTAAAAATAAATGCACGGACGAAGTGGCGGGCAGAAGATTTAAATAAGTCGAAATTTTGAATTACCTGTCCAAACGTTTTCAAGTAACCTTCGATAATTTTTTTGGCACAGTGGTAGTTTCTTGAACAGTCTTGCCAAGCTGGAAACAGGTTATAAAAATAGGCAATATTCCTTTTTATTAAATTAATGAAAGATTTCAAATTAAAATTCATTGTTGAAAATTTGTACACAATTCACTTTATATAATTATATATTAACTAACCGACCGGTTTCGTTTTACGGCATCATCAGGGTATTGAAACAGAATTTTAAGGATTTAAAAGCTCAACTCGCAGAAATCGCCCGACACGATGTGATTTGAACCCGCGATTTCTACCGTATGACGCTATGGGCGTCATCCGAGGCACGTGTACTCACACGCGCGCTCCCCTTGAAGCACACACATCAGTTGAAATTTCAAATCCCTCTTTTTACTTACGCTTATTAAATTTTTTAAACTATTAGAGTCGATGCTGGACCTTTTCTTGTGAACTCATCTTCAGTAATTGTTCATTAATTTAATAATAAAAGTCATTCATGAATACGTGCTTTTAAAATTCAATATAAATTGCACCATACTCTAATCTTAATATAATGAGTTATAATTCCTTATTAACAATTGTTCATTAATCAATCGCAAGAAAAAGAAAGAAGATAATGTTAAAAGCTTGGTTACCAAATTGAAAGTAACCCTATTAAACGATAAAAAACGAATGTCCTATATTCAAAAAAGAACAACAAATGACACCGACATGTTTTATCTGCATAGCAAATATACAGAACACTTTTGAGAACCTTCTCCTTTTTTTGAAATTGAAGCGAACTTACCGTGATTTCTTTCCGGATCATCATCTGGCAGTGATACTTTGCCAGCATCCACCCAGTACACGCGGGAGATTTTGAAGGGTCCGCAGTAGCCCCCGGTGCAGCCGTGAGACGTGTCGCATAGCGTGGCGACGTGACAGAGACATCGGTAGCACGGTTCAGATAGATTAGATACGTATTCACCTGAAACGTAGTATAAAATTATAATAATAAATATAAATATCTTGCACGAATTATATGGTTGGCTTGGACATAAAGACGGCGACGGGCCCACCACCGAAAATATCTTCGGTGGAAGGTGGGTCGAAAGGACTTAATTGTCTAGACTAGACCTGTCTACCTCTGTATTGGGAATTGCGTGAAGATATTTATATTTATTTATTTTATATGTATTATATTAAACCCAGTCTCAGCAGCAATGCATTTCTTAATATTTGCAAGCGTGCTTCCGCCAGGCTATGGTTGTCACACTACAATAAATTTAATTAATCACTGTAGGAGAATTAAAAATATACAACACTACCTACCAACAGAATCTGTGGCCCAGAACGCAAGTGCAGCCATTAAGCAAACCGGTAGGACGAGTTGTAGTTTTGTATACATTTTCGTTTCTAACTCGAATCTGAAATGTCAAAATAAGGTTAAACATTAAGAAAAAGCAACCTCTGTTTTTTTAACAAAAAACATACTACAGGCTTTGAATCTAAAACATCTTTTATGCTGTAATAATATCAATAACATGTTAGGCCATAATTTAATAATAAAAGTCATTCATGAATACGTGCTTTTAAAATTCAATATAAATTGCACCATACTCTAATCTTAATATAATGAGTTATAATTCCTTATTAACAATTGTTCATTAATTTAATAATAAAAGTCATTCATGAATACGTGCTTTTAAAATTCAATATAAATTGCACCATACTCTAATCTTAATATAATGAGTTATAATTCCTTATTAACAATTGTTCATTAATTTAATAATAAAAGTCATTCATGAATACGTGCTTTTAAAATTCAATATAAATTGCACCATACTCTAATCTTAATATAATGAGTTATAATTCCTTATTAACAATTGTTCATTAATTTAATAATAAAAGTCATTCATGAATACGTGCTTTTAAAATTCAATATAAATTGCACCATACTCTAATCTTAATATAATGAGTTATAATTCCTTATTAACAATTGTTCATTAATTTAATAATAAAAGTCATTCATGAATACGTGCTTTTAAAATTCAATATAAATTGCACCATACTCTAATCTTAATATAATGAGTTATAATTCCTTATTAACAATTGTTCATTAATTTAATAATAAAAGTCATTCATGAATACGTGCTTTTAAAATTCAATATAAATTGCACCATACTCTAATCTTAATATAATGAGTTATAATTCCTTATTAACAATTGTTCATTAATTTAATAATAAAAGTCATTCATGAATACGTGCTTTTAAAATTCAATATAAATTGCACCATACTCTAATCTTAATATAATGAGTTATAATTCCTTATTAACAATTGTTCATTAATTTAATAATAAAAGTCATTCATGAATACGTGCTTTTAAAATTCAATATAAATTGCACCATACTCTAATCTTAATATAATGAGTTATAATTCCTTATTAACAATTGTTCATTAATTTAATAATAAAAGTCATTCATGAATACGTGCTTTTAAAATTCAATATAAATTGCACCATACTCTAATCTTAATATAATGAGTTATAATTCCTTATTAACAATTGTTCATTAATCAATCGCAAGAAAAAGAAAGAAGATAATGTTAAAAGCTTGGTTACCAAATTGAAAGTAACCCTATTAAACGATAAAAAACGAATGTCCTATATTCAAAAAAGAACAACAAATGACACCGACATGTTTTATCTGCATAGCAAATATACAGAAACACTTTTGAGAACCTTCTCCTTTTTTTGAAATTGAAGCGAACTTACCGTTATTTCTTTCCGGATCGTCATCTGGCAGTGATACTTTGCCAGCATCCACCCAGTACACGCGGGAGATGTTGAAGGGTCCGCAGTAGCCCCCGGTGCAGCCGTGAGACGTGTCGCATAGCGTGGCGACGTGACAGAGACATCGGTAGCACGGTTCAGATAGATTAGATACGTATTCACCTGAAACGTAGTATTAAATTATAATAATAAATATAAATATAAATATCTTGCACGAATTATATGGTTGGCTTGGACATAAAGACGGCGACGGGCTCACCACCTGTCACGGGTCCCGAAAATATCTTCGGTGGAAGGTGGGTCGAAAGGACTTAATTGTCTAGACTAGACCTGTCTACCTCTGTATTGGGAATTGCGTGAAGATATTTATATTTATTTATTTTATATGTATGATATTAAAGCCAGCAGCAATGCATTTCTTAATATTTGCAAGCGTGCTTCCGCCAGGCTATGGTTGTCGCACTACAATAAATTTAATTAATCACTGTAGGATAATTAAAAATATACAACACTACCTACCAACAGAATCTGTGGCCCAGAACGCAAGTGCAGCCATTAAGCAAACCGGTAGGACGAGTTGTAGTTTTGGATACATTTTCGTTCGTCGTCGTTTTCGTTTCTAACTCGAATCTGAAATGTCAAAATAAGGTTAAACATTAAGAAAAAGCAACTTCTGTTTTTTAACAAAAAACATACTACAGGCTTTGAATCTAAAACATCTTTTATGCTGTAATAATATCAATAACATGTTAGGCCATAGTTTAATAAAGCTATACACAAAAATGTTGTATCCCAAGTCAATAGCCAAGTCATTTGCGCAGGAGATATTATAGTGCACGATACATTAAAAATGTCATTGTTCGCGCTAACACAGATGCACTCTTGCCCCTGCCACCCTGAGCCCAAAGGAACGGGGGATCACGTGGACGTTAGCGGTACCTCTAAAAAATAAATAAATATAAATATCTTCACGCAAGTCCCTTCCTAAGTCCCTTCGATCCACCTTCTACCGAAGATATTTTTCAGGACAACGTGACAGGTAGTGAGCCCGTCGCCGTCTCTATGTCCAAGCCAACGATATAATTTGTATATTAGGTTTTTTTGAAAAACCCATTGGTACGAGCCACCTGGAGATCGAACTCGGGTCTTTTGCCTCGAAGTTCCGACCACCCAACCACTCGGTTATCGTGACTTTTTTCTCGAGACCGAGAAAACCTCTAACGCCGATAAAAGCTGCAATATTAGCATGCCTTGTGACTGGCCGGGTTTGCCAGTCGGTGTTGGCGGGAGGCTTCCGCCTTATTGGGTGGTTGTGAAGGAAAAGGGGAATAGGATACTACTGTCACAGGAGAAGGGTTATGACCGCAGAAGCTAGAGCAGGTTGGGGTCGCATACCTGTAGTGGTTCCTACAGTGCCGGACAGACAGCTGAAGGAAGCACCCTCTGATCATAAATATATACATATAGTCACGATAGCCTTAGATTAAGATTTAATCTTCTTTAATTTAATCTTTATTTCATAAAGCTAGTCAGCCAAAAAAAGTCACGATAGCCAAGTGGTTGGGTGATCGGAATTGGAGTCAAGAGACCCAAGTTCAATCCCCGGTGGAAGGATCGTACCAATGGGTTTTTTCAAAACTTGACTTAGACATAGAGACGGCAGCAGCTTCATCACCTGTGTAGTTGTCCAAAAAAATGTCTTCAGTAAAAGGTGGGTTGAAAGGACTTATTTGTCTAGTCCTCTGTCTATCCTAGTATTGGGAACGGCGTGCAGGTATTTCGGAGATCGATACAACAATTAGATGTACTCGTAAAAAATCCTTGTGGTATTTTGCTTACGCTTGGAGATATTTTTAATTATTCCATTAGAGACGATCTCGTTCTGTACAATTCATAAACAAGAAAATAATATGATATGTAAATTGAAATTTTCGAACAAGTTACACAAATTACATCAACGTCTTCTTCTACTATTATTAAATACAGCTTATCTACGCTCTGTCTTGACATTTACAGTCTTATTATATTACGTATTACATTTACAGTCTTATTATATAGTATAAGCCTGTGATTTTCAACATGTAATAGGCAATTTTTTAACAAATAAAATCATACGTTTCCTCATCTAATTTCGCTCACCGGGAAATAAATAAATAAATAAATAAATAAATAAATAAATAAATAAATAAATAAATAAATAAATAAATAAATAAATAAATAAATAAATAAATAAATAAATAAATAAATAAATAAATAAATAAATAAATAAATAAATAAATAAATAAATAAATAAATAAATAAATAAATAAATAAATAAATAAATAAATAAATAAATAAATAAATAAATAAATAAATAAATAAATAAATAAATAAATAAATAAATAAATAAATAAATAAATAAATAAATAAATAAATAAATAAATAAATAAATAAATAAATAAATAAATAAATAAATAAATAAATAAATAAATAAATAAATAAATAAATAAATAAATAAATAAATAAATAAATAAATAAATAAATAAATAAATAAATAAATAAATAAATAAATAAATAAATAAATAAATAAATAAATAAATAAATAAATAAATAAATAAATAAATAAATAAATAAATAAATAAATAAATAAATAAATAAATAAATAAATAAATAAATAAATAAATAAATAAATAAATAAATAAATAAATAAATAAATAAATAAATAAATAAATAAATAAATAAATAAATAAATAAATAAATAAATAAATAAATAAATAAATAAATAAATAAATAAATAAATAAATAAATAAATAAATAAATAAATAAATAAATAAATAAATAAATAAATAAATAAATAAATAAATAAATAAATAAATAAATAAATAAATAAATAAATAAATAAATAAATAAATAAATAAATAAATAAATAAATAAATAAATAAATAAATAAATAAATAAATAAATAAATAAATAAATAAATAAATAAATAAATAAATAAATAAATAAATAAATAAATAAATAAATAAATAAATAAATAAATAAATAAATAAATAAATAAATAAATAAATAAATAAATAAATAAATAAATAAATAAATAAATAAATAAATAAATAAATAAATAAATAAATAAATAAATAAATAAATAAATAAATAAATAAATAAATAAATAAATAAATAAATAAATAAATAAATAAATAAATAAATAAATAAATAAATAAATAAATAAATAAATAAATAAATAAATAAATAAATAAATAAATAAATAAATAAATAAATAAATAAATAAATAAATAAATAAATAAATAAATAAATAAATAAATAAATAAATAAATAAATAAATAAATAAATAAATAAATAAATAAATAAATAAATAAATAAATAAATAAATAAATAAATAAATAAATAAATAAATAAATAAATAAATAAATAAATAAATAAATAAATAAATAAATAAATAAATAAATAAATAAATAAATAAATAAATAAATAAATAAATAAATAAATAAATAAATAAATAAATAAATAAATAAATAAATAAATAAATAAATAAATAAATAAATAAATAAATAAATAAATAAATAAATAAATAAATAAATAAATAAATAAATAAATAAATAAATAAATAAATAAATAAATAAATAAATAAATAAATAAATAAATAAATAAATAAATAAATAAATAAATAAATAAATAAATAAATAAATAAATAAATAAATAAATAAATAAATAAATAAATAAATAAATAAATAAATAAATAAATAAATAAATAAATAAATAAATAAATAAATAAATAAATAAATAAATAAATAAATAAATAAATAAATAAATAAATAAATAAATAAATAAATAAATAAATAAATAAATAAATAAATAAATAAATAAATAAATAAATAAATAAATAAATAAATAAATAAATAAATAAATAAATAAATAAATAAATAAATAAATAAATAAATAAATAAATAAATAAATAAATAAATAAATAAATAAATAAATAAATAAATAAATAAATAAATAAATAAATAAATAAATAAATAAATAAATAAATAAATAAATAAATAAATAAATAAATAAATAAATAAATAAATAAATAAATAAATAAATAAATAAATAAATAAATAAATAAATAAATAAATAAATAAATAAATAAATAAATAAATAAATAAATAAATAAATAAATAAATAAATAAATAAATAAATAAATAAATAAATAAATAAATAAATAAATAAATAAATAAATAAATAAATAAATAAATAAATAAATAAATAAATAAATAAATAAATAAATAAATAAATAAATAAATAAATAAATAAATAAATAAATAAATAAATAAATAAATAAATAAATAAATAAATAAATAAATAAATAAATAAATAAATAAATAAATAAATAAATAAATAAATAAATAAATAAATAAATAAATAAATAAATAAATAAATAAATAAATAAATAAATAAATAAATAAATAAATAAATAAATAAATAAATAAATAAATAAATAAATAAATAAATAAATAAATAAATAAATAAATAAATAAATAAATAAATAAATAAATAAATAAATAAATAAATAAATAAATAAATAAATAAATAAATAAATAAATAAATAAATAAATAAATAAATAAATAAATAAATAAATAAATAAATAAATAAATAAATAAATAAATAAATAAATAAATAAATAAATAAATAAATAAATAAATAAATAAATAAATAAATAAATAAATAAATAAATAAATAAATAAATAAATAAATAAATAAATAAATAAATAAATAAATAAATAAATAAATAAATAAATAAATAAATAAATAAATAAATAAATAAATAAATAAATAAATAAATAAATAAATAAATAAATAAATAAATAAATAAATAAATAAATAAATAAATAAATAAATAAATAAACAAATAAATAAATAAATATCATCACACAATTCCCAACGCCGGGGTAGACAGAGGTCTAGTCTAGACAATTAAGTCCCTTCGTCGCACCTTCCAACGAAGATATTTTCGGGTCAACGTGACAGGTGGTGGGCCCGTCGGCGTCTTTATGTCCAAGCCAACGATATAATTCGTACAAGTTTCTGAGAAACGCAATGGTACGAGCCTGCCACCTGGTGATCGAACTCGGGTCTCTTGAATCGAAATTTCGAATACCCAACCACTCGGCTATGGTGACTTTATTATGCGTGAAGATATTATAATAACCAAAAAATTTAATCTATGCTGCATAATTCCGTATAGGTTTTTATATTACACAAAAGCCATGTTTAAGGAGAACTAAATGAACAAACTCGAAGCATCCTAGCATTTTAAAGTGAAAATTCCGAGAAAATATACGTAGCTTTCGTTTATAATCTGTAATATTTTTCATACATGTTCACTTTTCATGCTAGAGCGATGTAAACTTTATTGGAGTTAACTCAAGAATATTATCTGTTTATAGAGAGCGTCTTGTTAGTTATTACAGCAGTGAAAAATTATTAAATAAAATAAATAAATAAATATCTTCACACCCAATTCCCAATAAAGGGGTACACAGAGATCTAGTCTAGACAATTAAGTCCTATTGACCCACCTTCCACCGAAGATTTTTTCAGGACAACGTGACAGGTGGTGAGCGCGTCGGCGTCTTTATGTCCAAACCAACGTTGTAATTCGCACATAAGTTTAATCCGACAACGATTTATTAAAGCTCTGTAAATATTTAAAAAGAGAAATAGTAACATTTTAAATAAAAAAAACATCATCTCAATTAACATCACACGATAAATTTAATAGATAGTATAGATATAGAGATGATTTATAAATAATAACAATAAATATCTTCACACGTATATATTCCTAACATTGGGGTTGACAGAATCTGGGTTACTACACCCACACCCATTTGTGTCGCCAAATAACAGTATAACCACCGTAGAGATTTGAAATGTAAAAAAGGAATAAAGCATTCTGTATAATTAGTCACCAAAAGTGACAATGCATCTGTATATATATATATATATATATATATATATATATATATATATATATATATATATATATATATATATATATATATATATATATATATATATATATATATATATATATATATATATATATATATATATATATATATATATATATATATATATATATATATATATAATACATAACGGCCCATTAAAGTCCATTGCAGGACATAAGCCTCCCATAGGGAGGATTTGCCATTATCGTCACGCTTGGCATGCGGATTTGCATCGTTTTAGCAGACACCTCGCACCTTAGACGCTGCTGCCCATCTTCGGTCTGATTATTTTGCCCTGATATTTTTAAAGATGGTTATCCCGCCATCTGTCGGTTATCATAACTATGTCTAAGGCTGTTTCTACACTGGGTTAGAGATACAATGGAATTTTTTTCGACCCACCTGTCGCCGAAGACGTTATTATAACAAACGTGACGGGTGGTGTGCCTGCCGCCGTCATTATGTCCAAGCCAGGATTATAAATATTCCATAAGTTTTTGTAAAACTTGGTACCAGCCTGCCCTCGGGGATCGAACTCGGGTCTCTCGACTCGAAAATCCGACCACCCAACAACTCGGCTATCGTGACTTATTATACTTCGTAAATAACGAAGGCAACAAATAATCACATAACATACATAATACATAACGGCCCATTAAAGTCCATTGCAGGACATAAGCCTTTCCCATAGGGAGGATTTGCCATAATCGTCACGCTTGGCATGCGGAATTGCATCGTATTAGCAGACACCTCGCACCTTAGACGCTGCTGCCCATCTTCGGTCTGACTATTTTGCCCTGATATTTTTAAAGATGGTTATCCCGCCATCTGTCGGTTATCATAACTATGTCTAAGGCTGTTTCTACACTGGGTTAGAGATACAATGGAATTTTTTTCGACCCACCTGTCGCCGAAGACGTTATTATAACAAACGTGACGGGTGGTGTGCCTGCCGCCGTCATTATGTCCAAGCCAGGATTATAAATATTCCATAAGTTTTTGTAAAAACTTATTGGTACCAGCCTGCCCTCGGGGATCGAACTCGGGTCTCTTGAATCGAATTCTACAAACCACACAGCTATTGTGACAGTATTTACGAAAAAAAAGTAAAATAAAATATTATACAATAAGCAAACCTTCTAAACTCCTTTGACAAATGAAGTTGAATTAAATAACACTTTTCATTTAATTTTTTTTTAAGAATTAAAGTTTCACACTTAACTTCTTTGATTTTTGTGTCAAATATAAAATATTAATCGATGTTTTTATTGTAAACATGCACGGTCGAATCCCGATGCATGTTGGTGCTCAACTGTCTTTTGCTTGAATGTTTTTATTCATATAAATCAGGTTTTATATGTAATACATAATACATAGTGATATAATATATACGTACTTATACATAATTATTTTGATTATAATGAAAAGCAAATCTGGTTTATGATTTCTTTTTTTCTTATTATTCCATAGCGTGTTTGCAGGGTGTACGATATAGTTTTTTTAATATATCATTTGTTTTGCACATATAAGATGTTCCTGGAACCTTGAACATACTTCTTGGTTCCTGTTCACATATTTTAAGTCTACCTTAAAACCCTTTGCGAAAGAGTAGCTAAGTTCAGTTGAATATTTTTACGCATTTTGCCGGCAAATAGCCTGACCAACAGAACCGAAGCATTGTAGAGTAAAAGTGGTTTTCGAGTGGTGGAAACACCGGTTTTCTAGGTGTCGTCACCTCCAGGTACTTCCCTTCCCATACAACAAGTACTTTAGATTCTTATATTGGGATCGGAGCAATGTATGTGATTTTGTCCCTATCTATATATGTATTGACCTGTCCGGGAATCGAGCCCGGGACCTAGGCCGCCGTGAATCGTTGTGTTACTCTTCAACAGATTTCGTCAAAATTTAATAAAAGAATTTTGAAATTCGAATAAAGGACTCTGTGCCTGCTTGTTGGTAAGATATGAAAAATGTTTAGTTTTTAATCATGATTTGACATTCTTTTTATATTTATTAAAACATTAATTCGTTGTGGACCACTTCTTGTATATCAATTAATAAATTTATCGTTTCTTCGTAATTAAATGGTTTTGATATCATTAAATGATATCACCATCAGCTTCATGTTAATTGTTTGCAAAAAATACTTACGTAATTGGCAATTTTGACTCGCGTAAATTTGCGTCACAAATTCAAGATTTATAAACAAATAACCGTGGGGGTTCTCGATTGGCAACTTCGTTTAGGCCAACGCAGTGTAGGATGGCCTCCCACAAGATGGAGTGACGACCAGCAAAATGTTGCGGGGAATCGATAAATGCAGGTGGCTGAGGACCGTTCTTTGCAGCGAAATCTAGGGGAGGCCTATGTTCAGTAGTGGAGTCTTGATAGGATGTAAAGAAGTATAAACACTTAAATATAACTTACAAATGAAAAACATGAGACCCTTTCTAAATGTTTGTTACGTCTCTTTTTGATGACGACAGTATTTCTTGACATGAAGGGCGACAGACATACAGAAATCAAGTCAGCCCGGTTTTGTTATCCATAGTTATTACCAATTGTTAATTTCAAATAATTAACAATTAAAATAAATTCCCTGAATAATTTTTTAAAACGTATAAGAGATCATTAAACCATCGCTATTTAGTGATACTAGTATCTTCACGCCATTCCCAGTAGTGAGGTAGACAGAGGTTTAGAAAGTTAAGTCCATCCGACTCAATTTTCACTGAAGACACCTTGTGCTAATAATGTAATGTTAATGTTAGCCTGTCGCCGTCTTTAAGTCCAAGCCAACTATATAAAACCTAAAAAAGTTTTGAAATCTCATTAGTTGGAATCTACCACCTGAGGATCGAACTCGAATCTCTTGACTCGAATTCCGATCACTCAACCACTCGGCTATCGTAAGGTATTTTCGGATAAAACTCCGAGATCACGATTTGAATGGAATCATGAGATTTAATAAAAAAATTATAACACACCCGAAGTAAATGCTCGACATAAATCTACGTAGAAGCTTTTATAAGGGACAGTTTAATATTCATCGCCCTCATAACAGGGTCCTTTATTACGATAATTCCGGTACATACACGCAATATCTCTCAGGAATGGCTTTTAGTTTGACCAAAGAATTTAGATTTATAGTCTTAAGTTTATTATTGAAATAGTTACATGACTATGTGGATATGTTTAGTAGGATTAAATTACTAAGCATATACCGGCAAAGAAATAGTATCCGTTAGAAAATCCATATCTTCGCCATTATAATGGAAACTTTGGAGTACTCGCTGAACTGTCGAAAGAGTTACAGCAACAGTTCTCGTTGTATTTCGCCGACTGTGTCCATCTTCAAGCATTGCCAGGATCTTGGTGCACTATTCGGGAGTGACGACATAATGGCTTCAGAATAATAAGGTTTATAACGCAGAGATATTAATAACTTTTTATTGCATAACTAAAACAAACACACAAAACAAAGACAGCTTTTGCTTTTTGTACAATAACCAAATATAAATAAAAAGGATTATACGTATTGTTTATAAAATAATTAAATTTATAAATATTTAATCTTCTTTAATTTAGTTTTTATTTCATAAAGCTAGTAAGCCAAAAAAAGTCACGATAGCCAAGTGGTTGGGTGGTCGGAATTTTGGGTCGAGAGTCCCGGGTTCGACCGCAGGTAGCAGTCGTACCAATGGGTTTTTCAAAAAAACTAATGTACGAATTATATCGTTGGCTTGGACATAAAGACGGCGACGGGCTCACCACCTGTCACGTTGTCCCTAAAATATCTTCGGTGGAAGGGGGTCGAAGGGACTTAATTGTCTAGACTAGACCTCTGTCTACCCCCGTATTGGGAATTGTGTAAAGATACTCGAAGGGACAGTATTGTTTTTAAAATCACTTGATGTTTTTAACTCGAAGCGTTATTCACAATTTTTTTAGTCTTTTTACTCCACCGTGATGGTATCGACTTGTGAGTTTGCCACTCCCGTTCTTCTGGTAGGGGTCCTAAAAAGCGAAGCCTTGGCAAAATCAATTGCTAGCGATAGATAGTGGTATAACTGTTTCGTTAAATACCAGACCCAGTTAAGCAGACCGGTGATGAGCATCAGCGTCTAAAGTGTGGGTCTGATACTGCGATCCCCAATCTATCCCCAATCTACTTACCAAGTCCTTGTTACGAGAAAGATCTATGTGTGTGTCTATGTGGTGTTTTAACAGCCCCTATGTATTCTTAGGGGAAAGAACAGTCAAACCAAATTAGACGCGACTGTACATTAAATGTAACCTCTTCATTGCTAAGTTATTGGACTGTGGGCATAAAATTTTCCAAAAAATAATTAAAAACGGCTAAACTCACGTTTAAACAATTGGTGTAAGTAGGTATCGACTAGTTTCGACCTTGTCGGAGGTCCTTCACCGAAGTGAGTGGGATGAGTTCACGGTCGCGCCCCGTCTTAAGCCACCGAGTTGTTTCGTCTTTAATTATTTAATTAATAACGCCTAGGGAGAGGTTTAATGATAAAAAAATATATTTTCACGCAATACCTGAAAATGGGGTAGACAGAGGTCTAGACAATTAAGTCCTTTCGTTCCGCCTCTCTTTCACTGAAGATATTTTATGTGACATCGTGACAGGTGGTGAGCTTATCGCCGTCTTTTTGTCCCAGCCAACGATATGATTCGTACATAAGTTTTTGAAAAACCCATTAGTACGAACCTGCCATTTAGGGATCGAACTCGGGTCACTTGACTCGAAATTCCGACCACCAAACCATTCGGCTATTGAGACTTTTAATAAATCGTGTATTAATTATCGTGATTCTCTGATAATTTTATTTTCCATTTCACGTTATTTTATCAAAAAGGTGGAAGGTGTGTCAAAGGGATTTAATTGTCTAGACTAGACCTTTGTCTACCCCTGTATTATGATTTGCGTGAATATGTTTTTGTTTGATGTGAATGTGTTTTTATTTTATTTTTATTTTTTCATCTAACAAAATATTTAATAAGTCTTAAAGTAGGATTTTTTTCTGAATTTTCTGAAAAAAAAATTTTTCTGAGCACAAAAATAAAAGTGCTAGTGTAGAAATATAAAAGATATGTTTCTATAGTAGCAGTTATATTTTATTTAGTTAGAATGGCATTTTATCTTTGTACCTTTTATTTAATATATTTCTATCCAAGGTCAAAACAGACACGTCCAATGTTAAAATTTGTAATTATCTTTGAAAATCGCGTTATGTTTTTTTTTATGAACAACTTCTCAACTTTAAAAAAAATGCAATTCAATCTACAATTAACTAGTCTGGCCATAAACACTGTTACATAATAACTTTTCTTTTTTTATCTTTTAACTTATTTTGAATTTAGAACGCGTATATTACTTTAAAAACTTCTTTTGATTTTGCGCCATTTCACATACTTTGTCGTGTTCATTATCAAATTACGATATGGAATGGGGTGTTAAAGAAAATAGGATTGCAGTGATCGCCTTGCATAAAGTGGGTATGGAGCTATCAGTCATATTCCAGATACTTCAAAAGCTTAGTATCAGCCGTTTGTTCGTATATTGTTTGTATCAACAGGTTCAATAACACTTGTTCTGTTGAAGACCAGAAAACACCGGGGCGCCCGCGTGCTGTTAGAACTACTAAGGCTGTTAACGCTGTTAAAGCCGGAATTCGTCGACACCCAATTAGGAATTAAAGAGAGTGGATCGATCAAAACGCCTTCTGTCGCGATACACCTGCGTATCATAAAGCCACAGAAATATCCTATTTGCAAATATTTATCTATGTAAGTAAATTGTACAGTAAGCTAGGACACTAAAAGGCTAGATAAGGCACCTATCACTTCCAAAATAAGCTTTGGCTAAAATTGGGTCGAAAAAGGACTATTTTGTATCCACCTCTGTTCACCCCAGCATTGAGAGATGCGTGCAAATAACAAAAGGTATTTACTTATTCGTTTCAAAGGGTATTGTTATCTACAATAACGAGTTTAAGGATCGTTCCATCAGTAGTAATGGTGGATGATCATTGCGAATAGCCCATTTTCAGCATAAACAACGATAATGACATAATATAATATAACGATAATTTTGCGCTTATCTCGTTGTGCGAATACACAGT